>DWON01010716.1:0-10608 GCA_018251015.1 Phocides pigmalion okeechobee
GGTTTGAATGGAAAGGTCACCGCCACGCTCATTTTTAGCGTAAAGTGTACATGCATTTCATTATAAATGTGTGATAAATGAGGCTACAACCTTAGTCCTGTAAAGTTGCAAACTATCTGTGATCAATTACAAGTAGCAGTCTTGTTCAGATATTGAGTTAGTTACAGATGTCTATTGGTGGCAGTGACCATTGTCATCAAGTGGGTTGTATGATCGCTTGCTACTTTTATATACTAAAGACCCCTTTATTTGAAATACGCAAAAGTTTTTAACTTGTAAAAATTGCTTTCTGAAAATTTTATAGATGAATTGCCTTAAATGAAAACTTTCATATAATCTAAACTGATATAATTAAGCTCTAATATACATGGTTGCTAACAAACTTCCAAAAGTAGGAGGTTGTGACTTTGTATAAAAATGTTATTTGGCAAGGTCTCAGCAACCCTATTAAATATACTTATATCACAAATATAATCATCAACTTATTTTGCTACCAGTCTAATGTAAAATATTTAAACCCAGGCTCAGTTGTGCACAGTGAAGCGAACACCATATCAGATGATTACAACAGGGCTATACACTGTTGACTACAGAATTACAGTAGCCACAAGGTGCGAGGATTATGGAATTTACAGCACAGTATTTATGGCACCTGTTCACTGTAGTGAAGTGATTAGTAATCATTCAGTAAAAAATTATTGTGTCATATCACTGTGAAAATTTTGATTCTTTATTTACATTCCTGTACATTCCGGTATATTACACATGTACTGGTATGAGTTATCGGGTCAGCAATAGAATTTCATGACCAATTTTTTCTCTATAACTCATACATTATTTCAGAGAGGTGTCTCATGAAACTTTATAGACGTCAGCATTGTTTCTATCCAAGGAAAGATTAGTGTTGGCCACAAAAAATATTATTTTTTTCTATGATCATCACTGCTACTAGTGCTCATCTCACGAATGGAAATGCATCTGATATTCACCAGGCTTTTCAATACACTTCTCCGAAATAACATACAATTTATCACCCGAAAAGAAATGATTGGCATTATTTGCATATGGTTTCTTGAGTAGGTGTATTGATTGCGATGTATTGTTTTTAATAAACACTGCACACACTGACAGAGACTGCACGAACTTCAGCACATATTTTTATATGAGAATTGAGAATGAGAATTAATGCTAACCACCTGATTTTAATAAGTTGCAGCCCAGTAAGCTTGAAAGTAGATACGTTGCTACTCCTGAAGACTAAGATAGTGGCCCTGCTTCAAACTGTAGCCGGCAACCGCACAAGTAATGCTTTACGGCGGATTATGAAAGCACATGTTGACATTTTCTATAAAAAAATAAATAGTGAACTAATTTTAACACTTAGCGTTTTTGTAAAATTACAGGGAGAAGTCAGTTTGTCTTCTAAAAAGAAATTGGAAGGAAGGACGACTTCTATTCTCAACTGAAGAACACATTGTTGCCATAGAAGTGATGACAGCTGATCACAGTGTGATGGTGATTTGTGGTGGCAACACGTTGGCTTGTTATAGCAAAAAGGTTAAATACAATTCTTATAAAAATCTTACAATGATGTAGTTTGTTCTACAATGCAATGTTTTGTTTTTATTCATGCAATGTGTACTTACAAATATATTACATAAATTCTGGAGTAGCAATACAATTACAAACAGTAGACACTTCAGTAGGAGTTCTGTTCTACTTGGGCTTTGTTACTGGTTTATTTATTCTTTATTGTATTAAAAACAGAAATGTGGTACATAAGTAAGATTTAGTACTAGAATGTGAGAGTTACAATTTAAATTCAGATAGCATGGTTGTTTAATATTTATATTTATATTAGACTAGCGATAACCCGCGGACTTGCTCGCAAAATACAAGCTTAAACGCCTGCTATAACTACAATAGGTAATATGAGAAATTGATTTTTTTAAATATCTTAAAATTTAAGTATAATTGTTTTTAGTCTATGCTCATTTATAAGATCATACATAGCATATAACAGATACAAAAAGGTGCAGGCCCTCTGTTTATAATATTTGAGGTAGGTTAAATTAATATTTTTCGCTTTGTAGAAACATGAACAAATGATTAGACAATGTTTCACTTTTACGAAAATATTAGGGATTGCCTACAAGCTTGTTTGCTACTTATTTTCAATATTAAATAGGGCTTTTTGTCGTGGCACGCAGGAGCATGCATTGCCCATAAAGGAAATTTCGAAAACATTGAAAATTTGCTATAAATCTAAAAAAAATGTAAGAATTTGAAAAAAAAAGTGGCAATTTCGGTAATCTTTGCAATTTTTTAAGAATTCTTGAATAGGTCAATTTTAACCAAACGCTAAAAATTACGGACTTACAACTTTTGATAATAAGCATGCCCCAAAACTGAAGTGCCCAAAAGGGTTCTGGTTATAATAAATAAATAAATAATTGCAGGGTAAGAAGCAATGGTCATTGAACCTAGAGCATCGTCCGGTGGCCCTGACTGTAGTGCCGGTACTGCAGCTCGGAGTCACGCTGTTGGCTGTGGCACTTGCCTCCGGACATCTGCACCTGTACGATGGTCAGGCGAGGCGGGATAGTATGTTTATCAGAGGTCAGTATAGACAGGATTTTTATTTATCTATTAAAGTAAACCACAACTGGTACAAAGTAAACAATTATTGTAATAATTGATTCGATCGTGTGACCATTCATGAATTGTCCAAACTAGATGAGAAGCCTGTAATATAGAAAAATAATGGACTCTAATTACCTATACTGAAATACGTAATTAATCTATATAATTATTATAGTTACATAATGAAGAGATGAGCGTTTAGATTATTAATAAGCACTTCAGAGGCCGTTAAATATATGGATACCTGGGGTAGTATCAGCATAGATTTATATAAAATACTGATGTCCAATCCATTTCTAGTGTGAAGCAATTCTGGTTTGACAGTGCTGTTGTGTACATATGAGGCGATCATCTTAGTCCTCAGACTGCCTGCCTATTGGACTGTTTTTCTATGTAGATGGTTTTAGTTATGGATTATCCCTGGGCGCTATTATCCACTTATCTTCAGCAAATTTGGATGTTTGTTTTAAAGTTTACAACTAAAGCAAAAGATATTAGTTGAGGTGTGACATTTGTGATGTATTGTATAGTAAATGATTTTTTATTTTTTCCAGATGTAGTGTCTGTGATGAAATTTGGACAACTGGGGCAAGAAGAACACGTATTTACAATTGTTACAGCAAGTGAGTGTCGCCTAAGGCTATGTGCTTATATAATGAAAAAGTATTTTTATTGTTTTTATATACATAACTAGCGACTTTGCTTAACTTCGCTCGGGTAATAGAGTTTATGTTTTATTATTTTACTTTCATACATCTATGAATTTTTAACAACAACTGAATTACTATATTGAATTCAACTATTTAATTTCTCGCCCAATTTACACAAGAAACTTTACTTATTATGAACCAAAACCTTCCTTGGGAATCATACTACTTGTTGTTGAAAACTGTGAAAAAATCACTCCAGTTTTTCAGTTTATCACGAACATACAGTCAGACAGACGCGACCGGGGACTTTATTTTATAATATTTAGAGATAAATAAATACCAGAATGAGAAATATAATACAAATTCTGTATATCTAACTAACATTAAATGTTTATAGCATAGAAATGGCAAACAAGCATGTGGTTTATATCATTCTCTTTTTTTCCCACCCAGGTGGTAATCTGATGCTGAAAATACTGAAACGTACGGCGGACTTCAACGCGCACTTTGCCGGAGTGGGCGCGGCCGCGGGCCCGGCGCCGGCCCGGCCCTGGCTCATACCCAAGAAGTCCAAACTGTTCCTAGAGCAGTCTATGAGGGAGCGAGAAAATGCTGCTGGTGAGTTGAGGACTTGAACTTTGTTATATCAAATAGGAACGAATTCTTCATTAAAAGCCTATAGTAGAATAACATTAGAATTCAATATATTAATATTAATTGTTTTTTTCATCAGATTGAACCTTCTGGTATTATAATTTTTTTTCTCTAATACAACCAAATAACTAACTAATATTAAAGTGGGTTGATTCACATAAAAAATTGACAATTTTTTTAACCCATAAATGTATCGGCCTTTTGCGACGACATCCTAAAACCTTTGAAGTTGGAAGAGCCGTTAGAGCTCGCCCGGTGCGGTACCACCGCCACCCTCATAACCCGCCGTAAAGCAACATGTTCTTTGTGTATTGTGTTTCGGTTGGGGAGGTGTGGTCGCCGGATACACATTATTGAAGGCGACCATCTTAGTCCTGAAGAGTAAGAACGCATCCGCGTCCATCATTGAATAGGACATCTGTTCCATTTGAGATTGGACATGGTGGTCCATGGGTTGCAGTGACCACTTAACATCAGGTGGTCTGCATTATCACTCTTTCGTTATAAAAAAAAACCTCGATTTTATAGGAGACGGTTTTTCAACTTTTGATCGATTCTAACTTTTAAATATAGTAAGTAATACTCTTAGAGCATGTTTAGATGAATTCTGATATACAGATTTATTCTGTCAATACTAATTTTTTTAGATAATTGGAGCTTGACTGAACATCTATTAAATTGAAAATTTAATGTCGAAAAAGCGTGAATGATTCTTAATGAAAGTATTTGCTTGTTAAGAATTTTTACAGTTAAAATCTATCATTGTCTTGTCAACACTTTGAATATTATTTTCACAAATAATTTTATCAATACGTCTTTGATTTTCAGCCATGCACGAGACCTTCCAGTACGATTTGAACAGACTGCGGTTGCTGGCGGCCAGGACGCTGTTGGAGGCGCACACGAGGTCGGACAACGCCGTCGGCGCGGGCGCCCTGGAGCCCGTGCGACTGGCCGCTGAGGTTTGCTCAACAATTTTATAGCGAAATTATTAAAAGGAATCCTTATATTTTACTTATGACTATATGTTTATTTTTTATATAGATTAGGTTAACATTGTCACTGCGGCGTTGATATATTGGATATATTGGATTGGGTCAGCGTTGCGGGAGGCGGCACTAAATTGGAGCTGTATTCTTTAGGCTGAAGATGCGCCGACATTTCACTGAAATATTGTATTTTTTAGCATCAGTGTAGCATCTAAGAATACGCAGACGTTGTTTCGTTTCCCAGTGATGTAAACACCATTTGTGTTCGCCCGTTATCCAAACAAATATGTACGTACTAGGCGTATACAAGTCGAAAGCGCTTTACGCCAAGTAATGCATAGAAATGTACGCCGCAGAGAAAGGCGCTACAATATTGGGGGCGGACATTACGTCTGTGTATTCCTAGATGATATACGGATGCTAAAAATATAATATCTCGGTGAATTGTCGGCGTATCCTCAGTCTAAAGAAATAAGCTCCAATTTAGTGCCGCCTCCCGCGATGCTGACCCGATCTAATACATGAGTGCCATAGTCGAAGTGTTAAGTGAAACAAGAATTGCTTCGAAGGGGATTATCAGAATGTCATTTATTGCATAGTTATCAGTATTCATGACCGTTCGTGAGTTCCATTACTGAATAAAATGAAGGTGACAATGTTATAATATCCAGGTGGAAGGCCTGGGTCCAGTGTTCCGGGTGACGTTGATAGTGGAAAACACGTCGGCAGATAAGGCAGTCCTTGGCCTCTCCATTCTGTTTCACGTGCACACATCCAACTACAAAGTCTCCAAACCGTACATTAAGGTAGCTTTTAACTTAAAATATGATAATATTAATTTACGAATATATAGATTTTTATAGTTGTTCAAACTTTTAATTGAAATTTAAGATACCATAAATTTTTTTATTTTATTTTTTATAAATGTGCATACTTTGACAATGTTACACCATTATTATGCCATCATACAATTATTATACCATTGCTTATGTAAGCATAGGGTAGGGTGAAGAATTTTGCTTAGTTTCGCTCAAAATGACGCGGGACATATTAAAAAAAATATATTAAAACATTTTTAAAGTAATACTTAAATTACTCATTAGGCTTAAATTTAAATATGGTTATTTAAAGGATTTAAATTTATTGATACTATGTACAGTTATTTATCGCATTTTGTGCAGTTATATAATGAAGAAAAGTAAATTACGTGTTAGAAGTATATTTCTTCCATTATAGAGGTAACAAATAATTATCCACTTCGTCCAAAATGAAGCGGTTCATGGACATCAGAACGCGAGTCGATCATACTCGTGTTGCTACACTCAAAGATTGAGACGCCGTCAAAAAGTCTGTGTCACCAAACTTTTCAAAACAGAACACAGTAACCGTATACATTTTTTTTTAAAACAGGAACAGATGTAGCGATCGTTTACACCCAAAGCATCATCAAAGATTTCTATTAGCTTTATATTTGGACCACTCGCGACGATATATTTATTTATACAATATATAGGGTATAGGCGTACAGGCTATATTCTCAGGGTCCCCTATCCCTAAGTCCTGTAACCCGAACAATAATAATAAAACACAAGTTGCTTCTCGTTAAATTATGAGGAAGGCGGTAGGACCTCACCAGTCCAACTCTAGTACCATCTGTAACTTTCTAACGGTCTAAATAAAAAATTAATTTATCTCACCAGGTGGCGTTGTTACCCCCGGGAGGAAAGCTAAAATTCCCAACAAAAATCGAAGAGGTCTTCGAAGACAATGTGAACCCGGACATATTTTTCCGGACGGTGACCGGACAAGCCGGTGAGAGGGCGCTAGTGAAGATATTACTGCTGAAAGAGGGTAGATTGAACCCGGTGCTTGCAGCTACGGTACAGATGCCCCCAACTGACCCCATGATGGTGCCGTACGAAAAGATACAACCGACAGCAGACTTTAGTCAGAATGATTGAGAGCAAAGAGTCTGGTTTTTTATGTGAGAAGAGTAGCAGAGCATGCAAACCACCTGATGTTAAATCTGAGCCACGTATAGTCCACGTACAACCACAAACGCGACCGAAATCCTATCTGAGCTCGAACGCAGATACATTGCTTCTCCTGAGGACTAAGATGGTCGCCTCGCTTCAAGGTGTAGCCAGCAAACACACCTGTCCAACAGAAACACAAGTTATGCTTTATAGTGGATTATGAGGGCGGTGGTGGTACCTCCCCGAATAAATTATAGTTCTCTCACCTTTAATCAATTTAGAGATTGAAAAGATATTTACATATTGTTAATTTAATTATAACAGTTGTGTAGTTGGTTACCGCTGTTGATAAGAACAAGTGTGGTTCATATCTCGAGTTGAGAACTGCAAATGCTATTCAACACAGGAATGCAACCTTTCTTGACACCATGCCATAGGGAGAAGCACTCGCAGTGAATTGTTTAGGTTAGGCTTATATTATAATTAATTTTAAGATATTGTGTTGTATTAAGGTTAATTATTTACGGAAATAAAAATTGTGATATTATTTCATTGTCTCAGTTTTTTTAAGAATTAATACGGGTGACTTATGAAATAAAAGCAATATTTTACTTTTTTCTTGTTATTTTTAAATGAGTACTTTTACTTTTTAGATTGCAACCTTCCAACCTTAATTTACTTATGTTTTCATTTATATGTGGGTGTTACAATTAATTTACCCTTTCTATTGTGTAATGTAACACATGACGGATCTGATATAAGATTGTTTTAACACTTTCCCTGCGGCTTGTACACACCTGTGTTGTACGTACGGATCTGTATGGATTAGGGGCAAACAAAAGTTGTTTTTACGTCGGCGCTGCAAGACTGGGGGCGGACAATACGTCTGTGTATTTGCAGATGATACATAGATACTAAATACAATATTTCAGTGAATTTTCGGCGCATTTTTAGTCTAGAGAATATAGTTCCAGTTTAGTGCCGCCTCCCGCAATGCTGACCCGATCTAATATATTGGCGCGCAGTCAAAGTGTTAGTACTCAATTAATATCTTTGGACATCGTAAGGGTGATATCACACTCACCTTATCGATCATGATATGTCCAAGGATTCCGATTTTTTTGCCACGAACAGTAATCTGTTAATATTGATGATGATGAACTGACCGAGGGATCGGTTTATCTTCGATTGATTAGATGCGATAAAGGGCATGACGGTTGATACTATTTTTAACAAGTTTTAAGAATTTGAGCTCCTTAGTTCGACAACAATGTATGAAGAAGTACCTACCTAATGACGATCTTTAGACTTTGATGCAAACTTCAACTCTATGGTCCATATGTATTTATAGTTATTTTGGATGTGGTTAACCCATTTGTCGGATGTTTTCAAACCGCCCTCATGTCCTTCTACAAAAATTAACGACTGCCATCTATTGATAACTAAATTGCTAACCAGCCCCTTAAGGTATGGATATACATAAAATTTGACAATTCGCCTTATTAATTTTCGACGCCTTATAATCTACGAACTGATAGGGCCATGCGTTTTGCTAAGGGCTGTAATCTTTTTTTTTTTTAAAGTTGCAAACAAGAGTGCGGGGCATTTTCAATTTTTTTGACAAACAATCATTTTTGCAAAACTTTTTTTGCATATATATATTTTTAATAAAAAGTATCCTATGTCCTTTTATTCATCTATTATACGTAGTATTGTGTCTAAACAATATATTTAGCATATATTTTTTGGACACAACACTATGTCCTTTTTTTAAAACCTCTAGGAATATGTGTACAAAGTTTCATGATAATCGGTTTAGTTGTTTTGACGTAAAAGCGTAACAAAGAAACTTAAATCACATTTATAATATTAGTATGGATTACTTGTATAGAAATCCAAATCCTCCTTCACGGCGTTAATATTCTAATGAATTAAAAGCACTCAGAGTGATACGCTGTTTAAGCGCCCATTGTGTCAATGTAACCGCCCTAAACGATATCCAGTAATAGCTGTAAATACATTATAATAAGTGTACAATATCTACACTCTGATATCAACTGATAAATCTTAGGAAAATGTCATTTATTTATTCGGATTAACTTGTCATTCAGGATCTTAATATTATCGCAAAATTAAAAGGTGAATTATATATTTTGCTACTTGATCAGCAGTTTTTCAACTGCATTAATCAAGACATTTAAATCTTAAATTCGATCTTGAAAGAAAAGTAAAAAAAATCGGGAGTAAGAATTATAGCTTCAGTCCCATTTAAGCTAAAAAAAATCAAAATTTATCGTCAGTCCAACTACGCGTTAAAATAGACTTTTTGCGACACGACAAGCAGAAATGGGTCTCTTTTATAACGTTAAAAAATCTATATACATAAAACACTACCTGTGCACGCGAATTCGTCCGCGTTTATTTTACAAAATTCTAAAGTCGTGAAACGATCTACACATACATGCATCCAGTGATTATTTAACTTTTCGCCTAATTTACAAAAAACTTAACTTATTATGCACTAAAACCTTCCTCAGAAATTACTCTACTTGTTGAAAATCGTGAGAAAATCCGTCCAATACTTTTTGAGTTTATCACGAACAGCCAGATAGACAGACGCGACGGAAGGCTTTGTTTTATAATATTTAGAGATGGAGATAAAAGTATCTACGTATTGGTAGGATTTTGCAGTTAATAATTTATCCCCTGACCACGTACATAAAATACCTAGGTATATAAAATACCGCGCCCAACATTCTGCAATATAATCTGTTACTGAACATAGGATTCTACTCGTATTTTAGAATCCCTTACCTATATCTTGGTATTTTTTCGTCATTGTACTTCATACAATATCACAACTATGTTTCGAATGCTAACAATCTCGTGTTCGATATCCCATTTCGGAAATGTTGAGTAGTCCTTTTTAAACCACAAAATATGCGTTTAATGAAAAAATGTCGACGTATTCTTTAAATTTTAATTTTACTTATGCCTATGGTAGAAAGGCGATATTGCAGATTATATTATTTATTCAAGTGCCTTTTTACGTGGAAAGAGATTAAATTTATCTAACTTATATCGTATCGTGGACGACACCCATAGTCTATAGTCACACGTCAACAGATTAGCGATTTATGTTGCGATAAATGACTACTTATGTATATTGAATATATTTCTTTAGATATTGATAACGGCACTCAACGAATGTCACGGCAATAATATTGAAACTTCTTAACAAGCTCATAATATATTGACCTTTATCTAAATATGTAATGAAATTTTGCGAATTTGAATTTTACACACTTAGCAAATATCAGTAGTTCTGATGACAACATGGCGGAAGACATGATTAAGATAGTCTCCAAAACTGGATTAATATCTTTCTGTTTGCCCAATTTGGCTTGGTCACTGTTTAATACGCTGGCCAAGTACAGATAAGTAAATGTAAAATACATATAACAAATGTAATTTAACGCAGAAAAAAAGAAGTGTGGGGGTTGTATCTTTGACCTTTTGAAATTTCCAGTCTGCAACAGTCTCAACGGGTTTGAACGCAGTGATCGTCTCTTTTATCGATGAAAACTGGGTTGTTTTCTTTATTTTAGGCAATAAGATAATTACAGGTGGTAGAGCCGTTAGAGCTCGCCCGGGGCGGTACCACCGCCACCCTCATAACCCGCCGTAAAGCAACAT
>DWON01010717.1:0-10605 GCA_018251015.1 Phocides pigmalion okeechobee
GACCAAAATATTTATTTTAAAATTTTTAGACAATTAAAAAAAATTACAAAAGGTTTTATATATCATTTTATATGGCATTGAATATTCTTTAATGCTGGTTTTATTTCATGACATTGAACCAAATATTTTAGAAAATATTGAAGTTTTGGTAAACGACCCTTTTTCTTTGCGGTTCAGTGTAGTTTGTTCTAAAACCCATACCAATAACAACGCTGTTACGAGTAATGTACGAAATCTGCGACCAATATGTATAAAAGTTATTATATAGAAGTTTTGGCAGTCTAGTAATTAAGATTCCGGCCACTCAGAGTAGGTCCAGGATTCAACTATAGTTCGACCGGGAAGGTACCACCGCCGCCCCCATAAACCGCCGTAAAACATTATTTGTGTTTCGTTTGAATAGGTGTGGTTCTATATCAAAACCAAAATATTTTTATTTAACGTAGGTTCTTTACAGAACTCACTCTGAGCGTCAGTAAACTACCACCGACTTGAATAAGAGACTTGAGAGGTGTGGATTTCACTTACAGCCAAGTTGAACGCATGAAAGTTCCATACGAAATTTTACAAAAAAAAAATACACTCGGTCAGTACCTAATGATCTTTATCCTCTCAAGACACTAAGTTGCTTGATATGATCGACGCTCGATTAGGTCTTGAGCGTGACTGGGACTGGGATGGTTAGAAAAAACAGGTTTATATTATATTGTCGCTTTATTTAGTTCTACACATTTGTTATATAAGCTAAATATGATTGAAGTTAGTGTAAAGCATTGCCTCATTTCAGTAAACTTCAAAAGAAGGTTAAGACTTCAAATAAAAAAAGTCGTAAATATATAATAATAAGAAACTATTTCGAAATTTCAAAATTTCTCTTCGATTTCGAAATAATATTTGTCTAACTCTCGGGGTATTGAAAAATATTAAGCTTTATTAAAAAACATAATTCATGCGTTTTTTTGCATCACAAAAGCTTTTTTAATTATTTTTTTACTTAAGCTCTTATCGTTTTAAAAGTGCGACATGTTGTAGTTCATCATATTTCTAATCAAAACAAAGCCTTAAAAGCTAAGCGGTATCGTTTACAATCTCAAAGCTTAATAAAAAGAGTTCGTCTACTTAGTGCAGCATGAAGCCTTATTCAATGAAGGCTCTCGGGAGTAAACAAGAATTGATCGCATCATTTATAACGGTGCGATTTAGATAGCCTCGGCGACGCGGCTCCATTACTCACTCTACGGCAGACCCAGACGTACAGCGTTTTAAACGCCGTCTATGACTTGTGGGTCTATTGGAGTGGTTCAACAGTATAATTCCTTGTAGAATGTAAATGAGTGACAAAAGTTTCCATTAGGACATGAATAATTGTAAATGAGTGATAAATAATGACATTAAGACAAGACAAAAACGACATATGTGATATGTGATATGTGTATGTATCTATGTGTTAGGTTGGTGATTGCAATGTGATGGATCTACGCGCATCTATGGGATGGAAGGTGGAGGATAAAATGATAAGCTCTTGCTGTGGACTAGACGATGATAAAAATATGTATTTTATTACCAAAGTAGATAGTATAAGAAATATGACGTGCATGTTTGTTTGCGTGCAAGACGCTACATACACACATTGTAAATATCTTAATGTTTCATGTTTGACAAGTTTCATTGTGATAAGTATCTTTTTATAATTTCTAATTGTCAAATTTGGTGATAACAAAAGGCTGTAATACTTCAGCATTATTTTCGAAGTTGTCGAAATTACTTTTTATACAATATAGATTAGGACTAGAATACGTTATTACATAGTATAATATTACATTGGAGACAATGCTAAACATTTTGTGTTGTACAATTGTTTCTTCAGTATTGATTGATTTTTGATTTTGATTATCTTCAAGACTACATAAATAACATTTTTTTTTGTTTTTTTGTCTCGTCTCTTTCAGCATTTATCTTGAAGACTAAATAAATATAATTATTTGGTAAAAATATTTTTGTCATCGCGTTGCCTCTTCCCGTGTGAAGACGTCTGTAGCTTGCCCCTTACTCACGGCGCGGGCCGTCAAACATCTTCCCTTTATTGTTTTTTTATGCTCCTCGGGAATTATTCCTGCGATGTGCCCGTGCTCTTGCATTATATGTGCGATCGCGGCGCGTTCGATCGCCGTTTTTGCTGCTCAATCTGGAAACAGCGGCAGTTTATGGTCTTGAAGAACATTCGATTTTGTGAATGAACTGTAAAATTTGTGTTTAGTGACCATTTTTGTGCTTTATTACCTTTTTGTTGGATGGAGTCTTAACGTTACATTATGATATAATAAAAGTGGTATACTCAGGCGATATAACTTCAGTTCAACCAGGTGGTACCCTCGCTGCTCTCATAATCCGCCGTAAAGCAACTCTTGTCTTCGGTTAGAGAGGTGTGGTTATGGTTAGACATAAAAATGAAGCGATAATTTCAGTCCTCAATAGTAGCACTTGAGTGTTGTTTGTTGTATGTCCATGGGCTAAGGCGGCTACTTCACACCAAATGGCTTGTTTGCTCGTATGCTTCTCTCCTCATGTAAACAAGTATGAAATACGCTGTTGAGTAAATCGAGAAGTTGACCATTTACCTATGCCACAAGATCTCCAAAACCAGTATCATCATCGACAGCACAATGGCACCAGCAAGAAGGGCGAATGCAGGTGCTGCTTGCCCCAATGCGAGCGCCCGGGGACTGCTCCCAGAACAAGTGGGGGTGTAGCCGCCCACACGAGCGCGTGATGCTGATATGTGTCCTCGTTCCTGGAGACGCATAAGGCTGCAAACAAAATTGAATACATAATTAATAGGTCTAGTAAACCGGTGTATAGTTACTAGAAAATAATCATTGTATGTAAGCCGTTCAGTAACTTTTTAAGACGAAAAATAAATATAATTCTATGTGATTTTTGTAAAACATACATATCATATTTTTATCTCAAAGAATACCAATATTATAATTCAATTTTGTCTCTATACGTAACACAAACTCTCACTCGTACTCTTATACAAATACCTCCAAATAAAGAACTCGCGATATGGGCTCTTTTTCTGGGCCATAATGTAAACTGGAGCTGGTTTCATCATCTGCAAAGCTCCCAAGTTACACAAATCTTCGTCGTCAAAGGTCTTAGAGATGGCTTGGTACGCCGTGTAAGGCTCCGTGTGGTACGCGTAACCTGTATAGAATTAAACAGTATTTAACTGAAATCAACAACTGAATTGAGTGGGCGTAAATTGTTTTCTCTGGGTCCAATTAATGAAGCGAAATAAATATATAAGGATTTTTTATTTAAATTATTATTAACAATTATTAAAATGTCTAAAGTATGTCCAAATTATGGATTTTGTTCTCATGGTTTTCCATTTTGGATTTTTCCGTAATAGAAAAAACTTATATGTACTCACATTTGCAAGTTATAAATTGATATCACTGAAATGAATACGAAATATTAAATTAAGCTTACTTATTATGAAGTTAAAGTAAAATCAAAAAAAAGAGGAACCGTGTAAGATTCCCTGTTACACCCAGTAACAGCAAAAGCTATAAAAACTAAATCTAACCGATATTGTAAAAGGACTTGAAGGAAGATAAGTTTCAAAATCCATCGCAGTTGCAGCAAACTTATGATATTGCAGCTAAAGTTTCTTTAAGCGAATTTACATAACTATCGTTTGTCTTCGAAGTTTGTTGTAGTCTTTCTTGTTTCTATAGTTTCCTTGATTAGTTTTATGGAAATTGAAATATATTTTTTAATTTAATTAATGCTTTTCAAAACTATGAATCCCAACGTCGATCGAACTTTTGACTAATTGATAGTTTAATTAACTTTATATTAAGAAAATTGTTGAAATGTTTTTATTGTAATTTTTCTCTTGACACTAATGTTATCATACCACTAGATCGCACTAATTCAATTCCTTGTTCAACTGGCAGTAACAGTTCTGCAGAACGCTTTGCAAATTTCACTTTCTTGTCTCTCAGTTCATCTTCTTTGGGATTCTTGAATCCGCTGTAGTAGAAAAATCCTGGATTCTGAAAAATTAAGATTTTTACTTGATTATTTTAAAGATGGTAGAGCTATTAGAGCTCGCCTGGGGCGGCACCACCGCCACCCTCATAACCCGCCGTAAAGCAACATGTTCTTCATGTATTGTGTTTCGGTTGGGGAGGTGTGGTTGCCGGATACACATTATTGGAGGCGACCATCTTAGTGCTCAAGAGTAGAACGCATCCGCGTCCATCCTTAAATAGAACTTCTGTTCTACTTTAGATTAGACGTGGTTGTCCATGGGCTGCAGTGACCACTTAACATCAGGTAGCCTGATTGCCCGTTTCTTACTCTTCCACAATAAAAAAAAACGATGTACAATGATATAGGGAAGTTCAGGAAATTAGTAAACAGAAGTGGTAATTTATAAATCAATTACCTTTTTTCTAAGAATATCTAACAATTAATAAAATGAACATAAAATAATTGTTGTCAATAAACTTTTTCTAAGATATTTCAATAAGCTAAGGATAATGACAATAACCTCAGGAACTAAAATAAGTAAACCAATTGTCATGTAAATAATTACATGTCAATTATTTTAGTTAATGATGAAAATTATATTTATCCGCGACACGATAAATACACGGTATCCTAATTTGGAAACTAAGTATGTTAAACTTTTTGTAAAATCTCATTTGTCCAGATTAAATCATAATAATAATTACTATGTTTACTTTATTAAGGTAATATAAGTAAGCATGGATCATACCGGTCGGTTTACTCCCAAGGCATGCTATTTGTTTGAAAATAACACACTTGTGAAGATAAAATTTCACCGGAAGCATACCGGATGAATATTTCAACATAGTGGGGATTGATCCTAATGAATCTAAGTAGCAGACTACTTCCTGGAAGTATTACGTAATTTGTATTTGAAGCAGCGATTTGTGTCTGAATTATAATAATTGATAATACTATCTTAGTGATAAATGTCAAAATTATTATTTGAAATGTTTCGGCTGTGAGTTGATTCCTGCTCTTTCATATGTATTTATATACATATTTCAATTTGGTCTCTAGTCTACAAGTGTCACAGAGAAAAAATCATACACTCATTTTCATCTGTCTTTGATGGACAGATACGCAAGCACAAACGTGACGTCAAGATTTTTCCACAAACTAGAGAAATAGGAAAATTCTGCATCTTTTGTTTGTCAAATTTTGCATATCAAACTTTGAATAAGTAAAATAATTTTAAAAGTAACAAACGACCATGCAGCGGACGTCCAACTACAACCTCAAGTAGAATGTCCTGAAACCGAGGTCGTAGTCCATTGAATTGCTACTCCTGAAAATCACTGCTTTAGCCCATGTACTGCCTCATACATCTGAAAAAGGACTGAAGTTCTATATAAAGTTGCAAGTACGTTACTACTCTTGAGGATTGAGATGGTCGCCACGCTTTAATTGTAACCGGCATTTTGTATTTAATATAGTTGGGCACGCTAATTATTATTGTTGTGACCACTTCGATCCTAAACAAACGTATAAATAATATAATTAGCGGTAAATTAGTAGTAACGCAATAATTTGTTGGCCGGACCACCAAACAATATGGGCGAATAAATATTTATTAAGGGACAGAAAGTGTCCTCTATTGGACCTCGACAAGGATTTGCGAATTACTTTCACTTGTAATGGATATGGCAAATTCAAATACTATATTATGAGACTACATTTTGCCCGCGGATTTGAACGGCGAGAAATTGATATTAAAATACTCTGTCATAAATCATGCACCTCTATTATATATAGCCTATGTGTATATTTAAAGAAAATCTGTAAGTTGAATGTAGTCAAAAAATAAAACTTCAATTTATATCAATTTATATATGTATATTTCATAAAAAAAATCCATCACTATTTTCGGGAGTGAAATTTTCAAAATTCCTTTCGTACTACTCATTTAATCTATTATAAGTATATAATATAATAAATTTTAAAAATCTAGGTTCAGCGGTTTCGGTTACACTTTGATTGCTGGATCAATCAGATCCCTTTTTATAGCTCTATGAAAACGTAGACGGTCCACCTTACGTACAGAAAGCACTAACAATCGCTTAGACGTTTGCAATGAAGAAGAGAAGTCGATGGTTCTCTGGACCTCATTGCAAATTTTCTTTAGAACACATATCGAGATATACCCAAGGAAGAATTACGTACTAGACCTGGCAAGTGCGCGATAAAAAATAAAATGTATATTTATATCAAAATTATCACAATTACTAAGCAGTGATTACGTATTTGTTCCGCTTGGCTTTGAAACCTTTATCCTGTGGGTTCCGCGTGCCAAAAAATTTTTCGAACAAATAGTACCACGTTTGATCGACGCTGCCGGGGTCAAGTGTGCTGGTTCATTTCTCGCCCAGAGAATTTCGATTGTTATTCAGCGCGGAAAAGCAGCTAATGTTCTTAGAACAATGCCGCATGGGCACGGACTTCCTTTACATTGTTTAGGTTAGGTTTTTATGAAAATATGAAAGTTTTTTTTAATGAAAAATTATGATAAATATCCAAGGTTCTCTAAATATCTTGAACTTACACTGTAAAAAAGAAAATCTATGTCTATTTCTATATCACGAAAAACATTTAAGGTTTCCTCCATATCTTGAACGTGCGTAATAAAATACAAAATCAATTTCTGTTTCTAAAACACCATATCCAATTTTCGTCTCTACCACCTATCATAGTTTGGTCAAACGTTTAAATTATGTAACCCCGGGGGCACAGTACCCGAACTGTCATAGTATGTTTCATTATTCAAAACTCTACACAACTCTACCATGCGTGACGAAACGAAAACTGTTCATATTTATACTGTTATTAATGAAAAGCACGCAAATATCAATTATATCTATCTTATACTATACAATACACACTATAGAACATACTAATTAGTAATACAGCTTTATTTTTACCCTGTATTTTACCATCTATGTTTTAGATAATCTATAAAGGAATAAAAATTCCTACAAATTTTCAAGTTCTATCTTCCTTTCTAACGGCATGATTATCAAAAGTCAAGTACTGTTTTCCTACGGTAGAATTTTCAAAACTTAATTTTTTTCACATTATATTGTCGGTCACCGTCAATGGTACTGAGATTCGTATAATCAAACACGTCACCCATCCCAACCTTAGCAGTACTAGCTACTCGTACCTTGGTAGGCCAAGACTCGAACAAATTATGGAATAAAGATAACATTAGAAGGAGCACAAACGTATAATAAAATACTATCATATACATATTAAAAATGTAAAATCGCTTAACGTTATCAAAAATAAACTTTTTCAATACCTTCTGTACAAATTACGAGTAGTTTAGTTACTAATAGGTCTTGTTTGCAATTATGTTTCATTTAGATATAATGAGTTAAATGGGTCTTTAGGGAATTGTAAATAGCAACATTATGTACATTGTACTATGTATCGGATAATTACGATTAACGATTTTTAATTGTCGATATGTTGAACCAGTTCTATGACTCGTAGGCAGGGCTAATACAGAGACGGAGGGTAACTGTTGCCAGGTGGTAAAGGTAATTAAACTATTTACTCTATGTCTAGTTGTTTTTTCCTTTTTTTTTCGATTCCATATTACTAATTGTATCTTTACGCACGAAACTTAGCAAGAAGTGATTTACATAAACTAAGCATGGAATTCCACATTTTTACTAATTTAAAACAATCTTCTCTGCTGAAGTTTCTATGATGATTCGTGGTTTATATAATTAGTATGGTAAGATTAATAGCAAATCAATAATTTCGTTTAGATGCCGCACGTCGAACAATTTTAATATTTTCACATTAATTTATTCTCATATATACAATGATAAAAATCTTATAACTAATTATGATAAAAACCTAGCCTAAACAAGCTAAAGGGATTCCGTGCCCATGGGGCATGGTTCCAAGAACACTAGCTGAATTCCTGCGTTGAATAGCAATCGCAATTCTCTGCGCGAGATATGAACCATCCCTCTTGTTACCGGCATATAATCATATTCAAAAAGGAAAGGAGTGTTTTTTTGAGAATAAAGCTTCTGTAAAGCTAAATAAAACCGTTTACCACCAATATGTCGTTGGTTACAACTGATCGCGTGCACCAACTTGGTCTATTAGGGATAACGAGGCGAAGATAATTGCTTCATGGAAGGGTTAAACGGTGATCATGCCACATGATTGGTACGACTCGCCCCTAATCATGGGAATTGGTTTTTAGACCCTTGGCCTCGATTTTAGTTAATTTTTCCGTCATCGTATTTGCATTTTCGTTTTGATCAGTTGTAGATTAACATGGAATTTTTACGTTATGGATGTAAACGAGCGTCTTGTCAATTTAAAATAAAAATATTTTTTTCAAAGTAGATTCATAACAGAACTCTTTTTGAACATATTACTATGTACCGGGTACTCGAACCAAAATTTCGAAATATCAGCAATCAAAAACCAAAAATCGTTAATCGTGAGTACCCGGTACGTAGTAATATCTATAAATTCCGCGATAATATTACTCTTTTCGGCCGTCAATAAACTAACACGGATTCGTAAGGTGTTTCTTTTTGGATAAGACAACGAAAAAAATTGGATATTAATTAGTCACTAAAACCAATGCATATACGACTTCAAGGAAAACAATAAATCAGTGGATAAGTTTAAAAGTGCTACTAATTTCTACGGCAGAGGAGATACTAACGATGGTCATCACCATCACCACTCTCAACCCTTCGGAGTAGTAACGCATCTACCAACGTCAGTCAGAACTTTAGTCAAACAAGACTAAAGTTAGACGTATACGCCCATGGGCTCGGTTTCTAGTTTAGCTCGCTTACTTTCATTCGTGGTTGCTCATTAAATAGGCAGGATACAGAGGCAAAAATAAAATTAATGATCTTACCTCCCAGTCAAGCTACCGTTATACTTACGATTTTTAAATATATTTATAGTAATTGCAAAGGTGCAAAGTTATTATACATATTATAATGAAATAAATACTGTGAGCTCAGATGGGATTTTGCTCATATTTGTGGTTGCACGTGGATGTCTACGGGCTGCGACTACTCAACATCAGCTGGTTTGCACGCTCGTTTGCTACTTTTCTCACATAAACAAACTTCGCTTCATGTTGTATTAACTTGTTTCTAGTCCTCATATTCTTTTCTATTCTAGTACTCAATGTTGTCATTGCGTAGAACCTATATTTGGTAGCATACTACCTACGTTACGTCAATACTTGAACCACTCGCTACGTCAAAAGGATAATAAATCAATAAAAATTTAACCGTAAACTTTTCAAAGCACATAACGCGGTGTAGAAAGCATGGCGTGTTCCTTTATCGCTGGAATAGATCTGTTGGGTTGGTTATTAAAAATTCTTAACAGTTGACTTGGGACGCACAATACCGCCAGGGGAAGCAGTTACTATGAAGTGTGCCGAATTAAATTCAATGGAAGTGCCACTGACGTATAAACGAACATAGTTATCTCTAAATATTAAAAAAAGTCGCCCGTCGCGTCTGTATAGCTGCTCGTGATAAACTCAAAAAGTACTGGACGGATTTTTCACACTTTTCAACAACAGGTAGAGTGATGCCTAAGGAAGGTTTTGGTGCATAAAAGATTTTTTGAAAATTGGCCGAAAAATTATAGATGTAATTAAATTCAATATAATAATTCAGTCGTCGTGCAAAAAGATGTTTCTAATTGTTAGTTTTTGCAACTAGGTAATGACTGGATGCATGTTTGAAAGAAAAATAATGTTACCTACATTAATAAAGTAAACACTATTACCTGAGCAAAGCTGGTCCGGGTCGCTAAAAATATAAAACACTAGTGTTAACAATAAGAGTTTATCTGCGATTGAATAACAAACAATAATGTTGTCCGTAAAATATAAGCTTAGATGCATGACCGATCCTGTTGGACAGTAATAATTTAAGAAATTTAAAAACCCGATTTTTTATTATATACTGTTGACTCCACTATTTTATTTGTATCTTCTACATTTATAAAAAAACAAGTTTAGTGTAAGTCTGACACAATTTAGAATTTTTGATAGATACGTAAAAATAGAAAAGAAAAATATTTTTGTCATGTAAGTAAATATCCAATATATATTTTATTTCATTATTGGATATTTACATACACTGTAAAATCTATTTGACCGGGAGAAAATTTGTTCAATCTTTTATATATCCAATATATTTGGTTACACGAGGGAAAGGGCTCATTTTTCTTCTATTCTTAAATATTTATTAAGACTTTTAACTTTTCAAAATTTAAATGTTTATATTAATCAAAAAAAATGTTCAAAGTATCTTTTCGGCGTTCCCAGGAGTTCGAGAGCCTTGAGCAAGGCGCGCAAGGACCCTGTGTGCCTTTATTTATTGATTATTACGATAACATTTTTTTTTATTGTGGAAGAGTAAGAAATGGGCATGCAGGTCACCTGATGTTAAGTGGTCACTGCAGCCCATGGACAACCACGTCAAATCTCAAATAGAACAGAAGTTCTATTTAAGG
>DWON01010718.1:0-10604 GCA_018251015.1 Phocides pigmalion okeechobee
TCGCAATTCTCTGCGCGAGATATGAACCAGCCCTCTTGTCACCGGCAGCGTCGATCAAACGTGGTACTATTTGTTTAAAAATATATGCCATATTAAAATGTTTATCGAGAAGTTGAAATTTAGATTAATAGCTATCAGAATTAGAGTATTTTTGTTATTTCCACAATAGAGAAAAGTATGGCGATTCTTTATCTATATTTACTGCAATTCCAATTATTTTTATTATGTATGTATGCGGGCTATGAATAATGGAAAAACACTATTGATATCGTAATTATGAAAAAATAAAGCATTTTTATTTTATTTTAGCGAGCGATGTTTTTGATTTTTTACGCTTGATGATTTGATTTCCATATTATTAATTATTATGTAATTCGATTATTATAGACGAAGCCTTCATACAGATAGATTAACAAAGTTAAAACATTTAATTTTCTAGGGTTACGTAGTCAAATGGCAAAAACAAAAAATAAATTCGTCTACGTGTCATTATAAGTACGTAGACTATGATTATGCAGCACTATAAAATAAATTTAGAAGTATATGCGCTTGTAATCTAATTTTGCCCGTTTTCCTTTAATATCTGAACTAAGGGGTTGAAAACTCGGTCTCTTACCATTATTTTGGTTATTAAAGCAGTGACACGTTTAGTAGCAGTACCCCAATCGGTAAATGTAGACACCTATTTATATACCGCTGCTGGGCAAGGGTCTCCTCTCAGAAGGAGAAGACTTAGCCCACTACGCTGACCAAATGCGGGTGTGTACAGTTCACACAATTTTGGAAGCCTTTTGAAGAACCCACAGGCGTGCAAGTTTCTGTAAAGTTCTATTACATATAAACGTCAGAAAACTGGGTGCGTATAGGGTATTTAAATTCCGGACTCGCCATGTAATTGGCAGGTACTTTACCACTAGGCTATCACTGTTTATTTTATCCAAGCGCTCCACACACATTCCAATTCTTTTAAATCATCAGCTTTTTATTTAATTATATGAGTGTATTATACATATAAACCTTGCTGTCGAATGGCTCTATCTATAAAAAAAACTCATTAAAATTCGTTAAGTATTTTAAAAGATCTAAGTATACAGACACCGGGAACCGACTTTGTTTTATGTTATATAGAGTTGCTGCTGAGATATTTGATAGTATTTGTACTATTTTTGATG
This sequence comes from Phocides pigmalion okeechobee, assembly GCA_018251015.1. Lineage (NCBI taxonomy): Eukaryota > Metazoa > Arthropoda > Insecta > Lepidoptera > Hesperiidae > Phocides > Phocides pigmalion. Next base: position 1,173 of record DWON01010718.1, read on the forward strand.
TCTTCCTTTCTTTTAGCAAAACACAACGCTTTATATAATACTGTGCTGTAATTCAGAGTATTATCCTCACTTTCCTCTTCTAAATGGTAAAGATGTCACTTTTGCGCTTCCGTGTTCAGTTAGTAACCCTTTTACTTCATCAGCTAGGAAATCGATTTGCCACCATCAATGTCGCGCAGTTTGTAAAAGTATGGACACTTTGTATTCTTTCTTCAACCACAGGTCCAAACTGACCACAGAAAGAAAATGTGAACGTGTCTGACCGACTTTTTATGACGTTGTCATTCGTAGATGTAGATGCGTCTTATGTTTTATTAGAAGAAATGAGGATGTTAAGTGGCTGTTTATTTCAAGGTTGGACGGAGGCGCTTCCTTACTTCAGTATTACAAATGACTCACAATCGGTATGGTTGGTTGATTATTACAAACCGTGATAGGTTTTTGTCAGGAAGATTCTGAACAGAAGGAGGTGGTGTGTAGGTATTCCCCTCCCTTTTATAGGTGGTACGGTTATAGTTCGATCCGAGAGGTGAAATCCATAGTGAAGCAACTTTTCTTTCGTTTTGATATGTGATCATTGTGTACACTTGCAAAGCCGTCAATTCTATTTACAATTGTGTGTCCGCTGTGCTGTGAGAATCGTACTTAAAGTAAATTACAGATGCGTTATATTCCTAAAGTCCAAGGTGGTCATTTTAAATTGAACAGGCAACCATATCTTACGAGTTTCACACACTAGTAATACATATATGTGGTGTTGGTTCTCCTCCAATCGAACTGTATAGGTTCTATCACCTACAAATTGCCTTTTTTAATATCAAATAAAACAGATACTGTTTATTTTTGTTTGTAAAATTCACACTCAATTGATGATGACCCTAGATGAGATAGTGGCTACATCTACGCCTTTATCAACGGAAGATGTCAAAAGATAAGGTTGATATATTGAAGGATTTAAAACATGTCTTCTCTAAAACGTGTCTTTGTACAGATTATTTTGATACAGATTATCTCCTTGTGATATACCAGCTTGTGAAATATGTTTCTTTGTTGTCATTTTGTGTTCATAGTATTTCAACTGAATGTTATAGTAGCTAACGATCTATATCTTGTAAATAGTATAAAGACATTTTATATATATTTGAGAAGACTAGAAAACGAGCATGCAGATCACCTGAAGTTAAGTGGATATTGCAATCCTTAGAAATTTACAAATAACAATAATAAATGACTTAATTCTATGCTCGAAGATGATCACGTAACATGAGTTATTCAGTTATGATTTTTTTCAAAGTGGGCTATGCTCTACTAAAACATTAATACTTTTATTCAATACCGATGCAACATAAACGCAGTATCACGAAAATCTAATATAATGGGTAAACATATGTGTGTATACGAAGGCTCTAACGAACGACTGTTCGATAAGTAGTTGTGTACCATCGTCAACGTAAGCTTTATCAGAATATACAATTGTACTTTTTTGTCCATTTTTTAAAATACGTACACAACTCAGAAAGTTACAGTTGTTTGCAAGAGATTCAAACTGCAGACCCCTGGTGACAGAAGCCGGTATCTTATCACTACGCTATCACTGCTTACATACTCCAAATATAGCCGGGTAATCCTTTGTCTGGATCAGAGGCTACACTCGCCCGCTGCGATAAACGCAATAAGCCCATGTAATAACGGCTACTCTCCGGCTATCGGTGTAATTTCACTTGTTTGTTTTGGCAGCGTCGTTTTTAATATAGCATCAGCTGAACGTTATCTACAATTCCAACGTCCTACGACCTTCATTTCGACACGATTCGGGCGTTTATACAAATAGGTTGGAGTTGATTTTTGCTGTCCTATTTTGCTCGTAGTTTGCAGTGGATCATTCATTGTTTACCTGTAAGCTAATACTGTGGATCGTTTGTTATTGTTCAATAAATGGAACTGGTGTTTTTGTCTTATAATTAGTGCAAGAAAAATCATTCAAACAATAGTTCCTTTTTGTCTTTTCACATTTATTTTTAACTTTTACTATAACGAACGTCTAACCTAAGTTGCCAAAAAAACAGAACAACAATATTTTATAAAGATTAATTCATAAATCGAGGTTAAGTTAGTAGCAAACATTATTTAATAAGTTTTTTTTGCAGCAGTTAACCGTATGATATGAAGTGAAACCGTTTTCACTTTTTATGATCGCCTGACAACATACTGTAAAAACCCCATGTGGGATTAAGCGTGGCGCACAAAATGGTATTACGAAAATTGAAATACGCGTAATGGTTGATCGTGTTACAGATAGTCAGGCAATAATTATCTATTTATAGAAGTTTGTCAATAATAATCATATATGGAAAAACTACATTAACGTTAGTTTTTGGCATCAAAAATTTTATAAGGCTTCTGCGTATATAGCAATGCGTAAATCAAATGATATTTCTTAAAAAAACTTGTTGTCTTTTTTATCATTTGCATTGCATTTTTATATACTTAATGTAATGTAACAGCCTGTAACGAGATCAGAGGTGTATACACTTTGTGTACATTATTTGAAGTAGACAAAATCACTAGTATTTGCATCGAAGAAACACAACCAAATTTCATAAACTCGTAACTCAAAGTGCAGATCTATTATTTACTTTACTTATAGGAAATCAAGCTCAAAACAATAACAGTCTATTGCTAATGTAAATAGGATATTTTATACCTATGTTATATAATTTAGTCTCTAATAACTTTTTGAAGTTTGACACCGAAAGAATTTATGTCCAGTTGTAGAATGTCCTCTGTAATTCTGGCTATGGGACTGCTGCAGTCTAAAATGGTTCTGCGAAACGGTGATACATGCCATTGATAGGATTTGCGACACATTCTGAGGGGCATTCTATAGTAGAGACGGTATAGAAGTTTTAGACAATATACAAAAGTTGTGCAGAAAAACGTGAAAAACTTAATTGAATGAATGACATCAGAAACGTCCTAGAATTTATCAATATAACAATTAGTTTGGTTCCTATAAATGCAATATATTAGATTTCTATTCTGGTCCATGTATTCTTTTAAGATGCAACTAAAGTCCCAATTAAATTCACGTCTGTCTGTGTCTTTAACAACACATCGGCCTAAATCAGCCTTAACTCACATTTTTCACTTTGCAACGATATTTGAAACAAAAAAGTTGCGCCGTTTTGAGATACGTACGAGCGAAGGCTGTTGTATGTAGGTACTTGTCCTTTTTGTACACTTATAAAGTTTAATTATGTCCTACAAATATCTCTGTATCTGATTATTTAACATCTAACTTAACTCTCAAATTTTTAATTAATACAGTTAGTACACGTTTTTCTCTTTTAACTTAAAGATGATTTACCGATGTGTTACTTAAAATTGCAAGAAAACTGGTTTTATTTAGCGTAGGGTGTTTTAATGATCATAGCGATTTAAATCATATCATCATCATAAATCATATTGATCATAGCGATCGCAATTTAAAAGAAATATAAATTTGTATTTATTTCGATATTTTTGTTATCTTTATATTTCTTATTTGGGATATGATATTTGGAAATTATAATTATATTTATATTAAATTGTAATTTCGGGGGAAAACCGTTCAATCCAGCATTGTAGAAGCGATTCCGGTTCATGTGTGATGTCCACTCAAAGAAAAAGCGCATGATGGTTCTCTTCTTTATTGGTAGAGAACATAAGGATCTCAAAATGAACGTAATTGGTGTTCTCCAGCCCCACAATGGGGCGTAGTAGCGACCACTTCTTAGAGGAGCTTCACCGGCTCCTCACGTCGATTTCCTTTCCGGAATCACTTTGCTGGAGTGTCTTAAGCTCCCACTCTTATCACTCTTGATCCTAAAAGTCTACTTTTACACGTCTCTTAATACAGCCAGGAAAAATCGAAGCGCTATTCAGGTTTCGAACTACAGGGAAATATTTGGTATACCCGGAACTGCTCGCCTCAAAACAGTATACCGATTATATTTCAATGCTGTTTAACGCATCTACATACTTAAACAGGAACATTTAGATATTAGTGTTCTTGTAATTGATTCTCATTATCAGTATGTACTAAGTTAGTAAACATTTTTTTTTAATTTCATGAATTGTTTTGGTTTTTGGAATTCAAGCACAATAAAGGAAACTTCCAGATTTTGGCCACAAAGGTTTTATTTTTTAATTGACAATTAATCAACTATAAAAAAATCGCCTTTGGTTTTTTAAGGTATAAGTTATTTTGTCTATTTGGCTACATATGTATTAATAATAGCACTGGTAAAAAATTAAATTTGAGTCCAGGCACTCATTTTGAGAAATTAAAAGTATTTTGAAGCGACAACTTCAAAACAATATATTTAACCATCATTCTAGGTTTTTTAACATTTTTTACTAGGCAGATAAGATTTTTATATAGCTATACTAGATCTTTATACTATTAATGATACAAAGGTACAGAAACTGATGTAACAAATTTTTTGTTACCTTTTAGAACAGAGTAAAAGTCGTTAATGGCGTCTTACTATTTTATTTAAAAACAATGCACCCAACCATGATGTTGCTTACACGAGATTATATTAAATCCACTAAACTTTTAGACAAATATCGGCTAGAACGACAACACTATCTGGAATCGAGATAACGTTGATACTTATATCGCATGTTTATTCATTGTGTATTATCCTATTATGCCGAACATATCTATACCTTACACGCTGTTTTCCGCTTCTTCGTTCATCTACCAGCCTTTTGAGATTCACTGCTGTATACTCTACTGTACTCACTGCAACCTGTGTTGTGCCCAATAGAGAACTTTTCTTATCTGATAGTCCTCTGAACGATGTGGACGGTCTGTTGCCGCTTCAGCCAGCTACCCCTGACAACAATTGTATTAAGTTATATGTCAAGATGTTTTCTGTTTTTGCCACCAGTGGCGCTTATCTTGCTTTTTATTATCTGTATACTGCATTTTTCTATGTACTACTCTGTCTGTTTTCTTCCTGACAATAAAAGTGTGTTTATAATAGAAATCTTACTTTAATTAATATTCGTTTGTAATCACAATAAATTGTTACAAAATGTACTACTTTTTGTTCGATAAGTTGTTGCCCTTAATTATACGATAAAGTTTTCTATTCACTGGTGAAAATCCTTTCAAAAATACTCGGTGTCACGGAAGCAATGCTATTTAGTCTGAGGAGACTAAATTTGCATCCCAAGAAGGTAAGAGAAGAGGTAATTTATGTCTGCATCAAACCGTAGTAACACATTTTAGAAAAGAAATGATATAATTGATTATGTTAATATATGTGTAAAATAATATTGTGATTGATTTATTCGTCCAATATTTATTAAATGATATATTGCGAAATAATTGAAATGATTATAAAAGTAAAGTTAGTACGTTTAAGATATGTAAATTGAGTGCAAGTTGTTCTGCAACACATCAAGTGGACCTGCTCCATGTAATTGACAACTTGATCAATCCGCACCTGATCGCGAAATTAATGCGCGATAAAAATTAGCTAATCTTAAGAGATAAATTTTATTAAGCGGCTGGTTTATCCACTTTTTTCTAGGAATAAGTTTCGTAACAATAAAGACGTGGGTAATATCTACTACTTAAATTGTACAATTTGGAATACCTAGAAAATAAATGGATAAACCGCTTATACCCTCCCCTTTTCCCTCTCTGTCTCTTCCTCTCTCTATTTATTTTTGTCTATCTATTTAAAGTTGTCGCGTGATCTCCAAATGAAAATATAAATGGACGAATGACGAAAGAAAAATATATATATAAACGATAATAGTAGGTAAAGGTGTTAAGTGCATGCTAAATCTATATATAGAACACGAAAACTGTGTTCAAATATAGACTTTTAACGTTTTGTAAGTAAAAACTTACTGTTACATGTACACAGATACGTCATGTTCAATGTATGTTGGTCTTTAACACAGTGCCAATTGAATGTAGCTTGTAACAATAAAAACTTCACATCTTTGCGCATGCGCTATCTAGTTAAGTACCCTTCAACTTTACACACGTTCACTCCAACACGGCGACAACTGCGAGCTTCTAAAATCATAAGGATCTCGCATGCGTTTAATTCTCTTCATAATCCAAATATAATCGCGCGGTTAGTTGAACCGTGCGGTTTTATATCAAGATCTATGAACATTCTTAATGTGGAGTAAAAAAGTAGTTTTTTTTTTTTAATATTGGGAGTCTATCAAGTGAGCATACGGGCCACCTTATGTTAAATGGTGGCAACCCGTAAACATTTATATCGAAGTAGCAAAATATTGCGGATCAATCGCACGGTGTCAAATCTCGCGGTTCCTTCGCGTCTGTACAAGTGCTAATAATTCGATCATAGAAACTTACTTGCTAGAAAGTTTTCCATAATATTCTTATGTGTAAATTGTACTAGTCCGCACTTGACAACAACATCCACTATTATATGGCCTAAACTGCTTTCATTCTTAGATACACGATAGCCGAGCCCAGCAATGAAGCAGTATTATGAATAGTTCCAATATTAATAAATACATTTTAGATATTAAGTTGTTATTAAAATTACTAGTAAGTTGTAAGTAGGGTAAGTTGACTGTACGATGGTTAATCAGTGAGTCACCGATTAACCATCGTGGAGTCAACTTACCCTGATGATGCTCCGTTTTGGGGCGAAACACGTGTTGGTACTAATATGTATAATGGTATATATTTTTAATCACATCACGTTTTCCTATCCTCATAGTGCATGCTTTGAAATATATACCATTATACATTGTGGTGGCGGATTGTTGCAAAGTAATTTTAATAACAACTTAATAGCATGGATTTCCGCAAAGTAACGCCTGATACTATTAACTACATTTTAGATATTTTAGGTTTTTCTTCAGTTACGGCTAATCCTATTGGGATTGAAAGACGAGCATCCATGAGCGGCAGTGACTACTAAGTACTACTAGTAATAAAAAAACATAGAATTGGCCAATCAACCGGATAGTCAAACCTAACGATGAGTCACCGCCAAAGTTTATTTAAACTGGTTCCCGATCTTGAATCAAGTTTTAATAAAATCTTCAATCGCGTATTCTACCATACTACAATAGATTGTGTAACCCTATCCTAATTCTTAAAACAATAACTCTTAGCGGTATTTATGTGGACAACTTTATTAAATGGCGTTTGATACAAAGTTTTGTAAGTGTCCCAGTTACGTCGGTATAAGATTTAATGACACACTCAAATGAGTGTCCTGAACATACTCGTGACGGTGGTGCCTTGTGGCACACAAACGCCGGCGTATGCTACAACCGGTTCGTTCCGCTGGTGTTACATTTAGGGTCAAGACACATTGTTCGACGGTTTTCGCACATTGCCGATTGAACACACTAATACGCATTACGTCGATCCACTGCTTACGCTTCAAACAGTCTTACGGGTATGTTCGTATCCGTACCCGAGTCGTATGAATATATTTGTGCGGTATGAAACAGTAACAATATCATATACCGTACATCCATATGCATTGTGTAAATATAATATATAAATTGTGTTATACTATCGTTGCCTCATCAAACAATTTAGTTTTCCCTGTCGTTCACCGTTGTATGTCGATGGCAGTCTATTAGCGACGTTGACCATCGATGTCTGCAGACAATCGACCTCATTTCGCCGCTAGAGGGCGTTCATCACGACGATGCGAATAGATACGTACTGTAACGAGTCCCGGGAAAAAGGTTTTTTTTTTAATTTATTAATATTAAACGAAAGACGACTGTTTGGTATGGATGATGGTATGAGACTGAGAGAGGGGAATGGTTGCTTAGGCAGATAAGCGAGGAAATGCTTAGTGTGCAGAGGTAGAACTGGAGTAAGCAAAAAGGGTTACAACGCCCAGTATAACAGTACGCCGTAGATACTTTGCGCACTTCTTGTCGGTCAATGTGTCTTAACCCTTATTATGTTCTACTCAGGACAGCGAGTGCGCTGCACAATCATAAATGCAACAAATTTAGTTTTATTGAGCGTGGGGAAAAATGTCTTACTGGACCAGTTTATGCCTGTACTCACGCAAAGGTTACGCCGAAAGTGTGATAACATTGTCATAAAAACATTCTTATATTTCTCAGACTGTTACCCAATGATATTGCATTTAATTTAAAGTTGGTGTAACATGCACCATCGCTGCACCTATTTCTGCTTATTTTTTACTTTACATGAGAAGAGTAGCAAACGAGCATGCAAACCACCTGATGTTAAGTAATCGCAGCCCATATGCATTCACGCATAACCACAAATACGACTGAAATCCTATCTGAGCTCGAACGCAGATACGTTGCTACTCCTGAGGAGTAAGATGGTGGCCTCGCTTCAAGGTGTAGCCGGCAACCGCACCTCTCCAACCGAAACAAGTAATGCTTTATGGCGGATTATGAGGGCGGCGTTGATACCTCCCCGGTCGAACTATGGTTTTCCCACCATTATGGCTTATAAAATGATTATAACAAAAGTTTAGCATTGCTGTGTTTAAGTCGAAAGGGTACAAGTAGATTTACTTTTTTGAGGCGTTCCACCTTAGTTTTGAGTAGTACCAATATATCTGTGATTGACTTCAGGTAGTCCATTTTGTATGCAGATGGTTACAGATGTCCATGGGCATGTGATCACATGAAATCTAGTGGCCTGTCAGCTTGTTTGCAATTCAAAATGATAAGATATAACTGTGTAACATGTGTTATATATATAACGTTTACTCACGATTAACGCTTTTTAATTGCCGATATTTCGAACCAGTTGCATGGCTCGTGGTCACGGCGAAACTCGAGTTGCATGGCTCGTGGTCACGGCGAAACTCGAGTTTACATTGCAGAGTATGGTTCTGGTTCAAAATATCGGCATTTAAAAAGCGTTAATCGTGAGAACCCGTTATATGACATAATGTATAAATTCCGCGATGATATATTGTTTAAAATCGTATATAAATGCGTAAATATATGAAACAATTTAGGGTTAGTATGTGGGGTACTGAATTATGTACGGATTTATATAATAATAATGAACTATCTTATATAATAATTGATTGTATGTGATATTTCTTTTACAATTACACGAATGGTTATTACAAATGAACGTTAGTTGTTAGATTCTGAAAATCTTTGTAGATATTGAATATGAAATATTGGTTACCTTGAAAATAAAATATATCTAACTTGTGGATAAAGCCGCTAACGCTACGCTAGTTACTAAAATAAATTCGTTAGCAGGCATTTATCATAACGAACCATTATATGCTTACTCTGGTACACTCATATGTCAATAATTTAACACTTTCAAAGGTGGTACTTTTAAAGGTGGTAGAGCCGTTAGAGCTCGCCCGGGGCGGCACCACCGCCACCCTCATAACCCGCCGTAAAGCA
>DWON01010719.1:0-10604 GCA_018251015.1 Phocides pigmalion okeechobee
AGATTGGACGTGGTTGTCCATGAGCTGCAGTGACCACTTAACATCAGGTGGCTTGCATGCCCGTTTCTTACTCTTTCGCAATAAAAAAAAATACACGACAGGTATGTACAAGCCGCAAGTGCGTTGCGTCGCGAATACACAGCAGTGTTGTACACCGAAGGGAAAGTGTAAACACAAAAAAATATGAATCAAAATCGGTCCCACCGTTTAGAAGTAAGTAACATACACACGGACAGACGAATTATATATACAAAAAATTCAAATCGAACGTAGGCTGTACAACGTTACTCATTAATAAATAGTTGTCAATCGCACGTGGGATTGATTTAATCAAAACACAGCTATGAAATTCCATTACATCTAAATACAAGATCCCAAACTTTTATTGTTAAGCCGTGTACACTTTGACGCAGGTAAATTAACACTAAGAATAATGAGAATCTCTTTTTTATACTATAATTAAAACAATGAAAATCTTAAAATAATTATAATTAAATTCTAACCTAAACAATATAAAGGGAGTCCGTGTACATATATAAACTAAAATATATATGTATATTTTTATAAAATGGAACTTTAGTTTAGGATGTTAGTTGAATCTTTAGTTTAGGCTTTTATTATGGTTAGTTTTAATTTCCATCATTGTAAATATATATATGGAGGTAGCAAACGAACAGTCTTACTAGGTATCAGAACTACAGTTCAACTGGAGTGGTACCATCGCCGCCTTCATAATCCGCCGTAAAACAGTACTTGTGTTTTGGTTGGAGAAGTGCGTTAGCCGCTGCATTTTCAAGCGAGGTAACCATCTCAGCCTTTAGGAGTAGCAACGTATCAAGACAAAATTGCGATTGCTATTCAAAGCAAAATTGCGACTAGCGTTCTTTGTACCATGTTTTTGGCAAGGCTGCTTTAGATTACTTAGGTTAGGTTTTTATTAAAATTAGTTTTAAGAATTTCATTATTGTAATTAATGTGGAAATAAATTGTCAATGCATATGTGTGTAGTTTCCGCTTTGCCGATGAATGAGATAATTGTAATGAGGTTTAATTAATGGAATAGTAATTATGTGTAGTGTGTGGCTGGAAACCTCGCAATTCTTCATAAGGCTTAATAGTCCAGGAGACAGGTGCCATTAAAATAATAAACGGACTAAACTTAAAGCGAGGCGACCATCTTAGTTAGGAGTAGCAACGTATCTACGGTCGAGCTCATTAGGACTTCAATCGTGTTTGGGGTTGTACGTGGATGTGGTCTGCGATCACTTAACATTAGATGGTTTGCATGCTCGTTTATCACTCTTTTCACATAAAAAAATAACAAAATACGGATTATAATCATAGTTATCATGATAAAATGTAATTCATGTAAATTACAGATCGTGTGTAAAAATATAGGTAGTGCTTTCACATCAATGAAATATTGTATTCTTAGCATCTGTATAGCATCTACAAATACACAAACGTAGTTTGCACCACCGTCTTGTAGCGCCGACGTAAACACTTGTGTTCGCCCGTAATCCATACAGATTTGTACGTACAACACAGGTGTGTACAAGCTGCAAGTACGTTACGCCGCGCAGTGCTGTACGCCGAAGGTAAATTGTTGAGAAAGTGCCACCGCTGCTCATGTCTTCCACGGTACAACTGTTCTCGAGACTTCATGGCACTGTGAAGCATTTTGCGATTTAGCTGATAGGAAACTGTTGCTGATCCGAGGTCTATAAGGAAGAAGCGAGGAATGTTTGTATAAATAAGCAGCATCACGAATAACATACGGACATTGAATAATAAACTGGGACAAGTATCCCTGGTGTAAATCTCTAAATATTCTAAAACAAAGCCCGTTGTGTCCGTCTGTCTGTTCACGATAAACTCAATAAGTATTGGACGGATTTTCTCACAGTTTTCGACAACAGGTAGAGTGATTCCTGAAGAAGGTTTTAGTGTATAATAAGTTAAGTTTTATTTGTTAATTGGGCGAGAAATTAAATGATTAAAATCTATGGTAATTCACTCGTCGTTTGAAATAGATGTTTCTAATTGTTACTTTTTGCAACTAGTTAAAGCCGATGTCCTGATTTTACATTATACCCTTGACATTTGTTAAGTGTATGTAAATACCTTATAATGAAAATGAGAGCTATAGTTGAACGGGGACGTACCACCGCCACTCTCATATTCCGCCGTAAAGCATTTCTTGTGTTTCGGTTGGAGAGCTACGGTTGCGGGCTACTCTTTAAAGCGAAGCTATGATCTTAATCCTCAGGAGTAGCAACGCATCTACGTTCAAGCTCAGATAGGATTTTGGTCGTATTTGTGGTTGTACGTGGACGTCTATGGGCTGCAACTACGTAACATCAGGCGGTTTGCATGCTCCTTTGCTACTCTTCTCACGTAAAAAAAACTCTCTTTACACCTTACTTGAAGCGTGCTTCTTCCAGGTGCTCTAAGACCGCCATTCGATGTTTCACATCTCATGTGTAAGGCCCCTAATACCGTGACGCGACATTCAGCCCACATAAAGCATTCTTCACATTGACCTTCGGAGACTGGTTCGGATTTGCGACCAAACAATGCTGCATTGTTTATGATATACTGTCCGTTAGTGCTCCGGCATTTAGATACAAATTGTAATACTTTATTTTGCTATAAGGTGGTTCATAGGGTTTGAGTGCCAGATTTCAAATTAGTCCTACGTTTGATCGACGTTGACAAGGGCGTTGTCGAGGGCTAGTGTGATCCAGACACACATAAATCTCGCGCTGAAAATACCAATCGTTATAAGGTATTTATAAATACATTAAGAAGTCAAAGTTAAATTGGTTCGTAAATTTTAATTGCGAAATAAAATCTACTAATTAGTCCTACGTTATATCGACGCTGGTCACAGGAGAGCTGGTTCATATCTCGCTCATAAAATGCCAAACGTAAAAAGGTATGCAAACACTTAATGTCAAAATAACATTAGTTTATAGATTTTGAGTACAAAAAAATCGGGCAATTAGTTCTACGTTAATTTGATGCTGGTGACAGAAGGGATATCATATCTCACACACAAAATTATAATCGCTATTCAGCGCGGAAATGCGGCCAGTGTTTTTGACAACTTGCCGCAGGGGCATCTCCCTGTAAATTGTTGTATTTATATATAGCTATATATATACTATATACACTAGCGACCCGGCTCAGCTTCTCTCGGGTAATAGATTTATATCTACTTACCTACATTATTTTTCTTTTATACACTCATCCAGTCATTACCTACTTGCAAAAACGAACAATTACAAACATCTATTCGAAATAGACGACGAGTGAATTACTATATTGAATTAAACTATTTAATTTCTCGTCCAATTGACAAAAAAACTTAACTTACTATGCAACAAAACCTTCCTCTGGAATCACTCTACCTGTTGTTGAAAACTGTGAGAAAATCCGTCCAGAACTTTTAAGCTTATCACGAACAGACAGACACGACGAGGGACTTTGTTTTATAATATTTAGAGATATAATCATTATGTAACGGGTACTCACGATTAACGATTTTAATTGGTCATACATACAGTGACCACTTAATTACTGGGACTGCATACTCACTTGCTACTGTCATTATGTAAAAAGAACCTTCACATTTCCCGCCCTCTATAAGTTACAATGTTAATCCTACAGACATAATCCTACAAGTATTAAATATCACGATCACAATTGAGTAAATTAGCGATGAGTCCGTAAGCGGAAGCTATGAAGGCTGGATTTCAAGCTCTATTCATCTTTGTGTATCTGACGAGGTCTACTTAGCACCTTTAAGATGTAGCCGGAAGGTTTGCTCGCTATTTTGCTTGAGGTTTGGCGGATATGTTAGCAGGTTATTGGGGATGTTATATTAGTATGTGTACTTTACTACTATTATTATTAATTGCGAAAGTTAATGTGTATTTCAATTTATTATAATTGACATCTAATATTTTTGACATCAAACATCATCATAGTCTTATTAACAATGGTGAAAATCGTAAAACTAATTATAATAAAAGCCTAACTTAAACAATCTAAACAGAGTCCGTGCCCACACGGTATGGTTCCCAAGAACGCTAACCGCATTTCCGCGTTAAATAGCGTGTCTCTGCGCGAGATATGAACCAACCCTCTTGTCACCAGTGTGTCTGTTAAACATAAGAATAATTGTTTGAACAACTTTTTGTCACTCGGACCTCACTGACCTGCCACCTTTACGACTAGTAATGAGTGGACTAAGTAGATCAAGACGCCGGATTATAGTCAGCTAATCAGCAGCCCTTAGCAACATTACTCGCTGGAACTGAGAGCACGCCTTTTAGAATCGTGATCCCATTACTCGCAGAGTTGAATACTAAGCAATGTGACGTCAGCTTCACCTCCGACTGTTTGCACAAGTGCTGAATAACTGACGAGGTAAGGCCTTTGCCTTTGTTACACTTACATATGTATAATTATGCATATACTGTACATATATACACTAGGGTAATAGATTTTATATTTACTTACAGTATGTTTCGTACCGTCCAGTCATTACCTAGTTGCAAAAACTAACAACTAGTAACGTATTTCGAACAAGGACTAAATTACTTTATTGAATTTCTCGCCCAATTTAACTTATTACACAACGACACCTTCCTTAGGAATCACTCTACCTATTGTTGAATACTGTAAGAAAATCCATACAGTACTGTTTGAGTTTATCGCGAGCAGACAGACAGACACGACGGGGAACCTTGTTTTATAATATTTAGAGATTTTTTAGCGCCTTTAAATGTTTTACTATATAACGGGCGCTTACGATGAAGGCTTTTATAATTGCCGCGCTTTTTATATGAGAACAGTCGAAAACGAGCATGCAAATCATTTGATAAGTGGTGACTGAGATCGTGGGTTAGGAATAATAGAATTCGCAAAGTTATATGGATGCTGAAAAATACATTTCTGTGAATTCTCGGCGCATCTTCACTCTAAATCAAATAGCTCCAGTTTAGTTCGCCTTCCGCAATGCTGCCTCGATGTAACATATGAGGGCCGCAGTCAAAGAAGTAAGTCGTTAAAGTTGAATGCCCGATCGCCCTCTCTACCTGAACCGTGATGATTACGGCGCAAACAAACAAGCTAACAGGTTTTCGGGGATCTTATCATGGCTAAAACACTTACGATTTTTTACCTATACATATGTTTTACTTTTTGTCTTACGTTAAGTGTTGACCATGTGATTATAAAAATTCGACTAACACTATTTTTGTTTCGTGATTCGGCACGGTCGGCACGGATTTTCGGTTCTGGCGCATTATTTCCAATTGGCAAAATGTGCTGTGCGCGCTGAGGTCTAAAACGATCGGAGAAGTATCACAGTCGCCATCATAATCCGCTCCAACTCTTGTGTTTTCGTTGGAGAGTTGCGTTTGACAATATTAACTCACATTTACAAATGAATGTGAGTTTATGTGGCACTTCTGACCTATACGATTTTAAAGTAAAATGGCGGAATGTTCCGAGTTTCGCCGTGACCACGAGCCATGGAACTGGTTTGAAATATCGGCAATTAAAAAGCGTTAATCTTGAATACCCGTTATATAATAAAATGACTTCTAACCTCTTTGAGGTCAACTGTTCTTGAGCTGCAGCGTATATTTATCATGAGGTGGCCCGATCGTTTGCCCGTCCTCATATATATTACACAAAATGATATTTTAAAGAGAAAGGATTTACTTAATACTTTGACTGTAGAGCTCATATATGAGATCGGGTCAACGTTGCGGGAGGCGACACTAAACTAGAGCATATTTCTCTAAACTGAAGCTGCGCCAACAATTCACTGAAATATTGTATTTTGTCGTCTACGAATACACAGACGTAATGTTCTCCCGCAGTCTTGTAGCGCTGACGTAACTACACCACTTTTCACCCTTAATTACGTACGTATAACACAGGTGTATACAAGCCGCAAGCGCCTCGCACCGCGCGATACACAGCAGTCTTGTACGTCGCAGTGAAAGTGTTAATTTTGAAATTACTTTGGAATGTCATTAGCAGTTGCAAATGACAAAGGTCGTCAGATTTGCCACAAATTACACGGTACGCAAGGACAGACTGAAGATTATTCTTCTAGCAACAATTGTCAATTCGACAAGGTGACACAAGTAGGTTTTAAAAGTTTAATGAGCTCTGGTTTTTGGTTTCACGACAATAGTCGATAGAATTTTGAAAGGAAAATAATGATTTTTCTTATTCACCAATCGTCGAAAGAAAAGTGTTCAAAATTGTATATTGTATCCCAAAGGAGCAAAGCATCTTTTACGGCGAGGGCGCTATTTTGAATCCAGAGCGAAGCAAAAGATTCTAGAATAGAATCCTGAATGTAACGAGAGATTTAAATGGAGAATCTTTAGTGTAGCATGGAATTCAATTCAGCTCCCGAGACATAATTTTATATTTGTATGCATGTAAATAAATGATTTATTTCACTCTACGACAATTTTATTTCCTACTTAAGTCAACTTACCCTGATGTTGCTCCTTTTTGGGACGAAACACGTGTTAATCAGTGTTCAGGCCGAGGCAAAGAGGGTTTACATCGAAGCCCGTATTTCCCGCCCAAAGAGGCTGACGTCGCCCGATGATGATGACGTGTTGGTCCTAGTATGTGATATATATTTTTAGTCTCCTCACTATTTCTGCCTTCATAGTGCAAGCTTTGAAATATACACTAATAGGCACACACACACGCATTTCTAAGTACATTTACACCCACATATAAAAGATTCATCACACAAATGTCTGTCTGCTAGGCTCAATTATCACTAGACCAAGACCAGTCAATGAACAAACAGACAGAAACTTGACGAAGATATCATTGTACCTATTTGATAATTACACGACGTAATCCTTAAAACAGGGCTACATTATTTGATTCTGTATATTCACCATGTAAGTGTTTCGGTTGGGGAGGCGTGGTTGCCGGATACACATTACTGGAGGCGACCATCTTACTCCTCAAGAGTAGGAACGCATCCGCTTCCATTCTTAAATAAAACTTCTGTTCTATTTGACGTGGTTGTCCATGGGCTGCAGTGACCACTTAACATCAGGTGGCCTGCATGCCCGTTTCATACTCTTTCACAATAATAAAAAAAGCATAATGAGATAGGTAAATGGCCGTCCTAGAAATCGTAGGCAGACATTTATTTATTTCCAAAATCTTATTTGGTCCTTATTCTGACCAAAAGCAGGTTTTCTCATTATTTTTCCTGTCGCTCGTGCGCTATGGAGCATCATAAACCGTTTTTTAAATAAAACTATATAAAACCGGTATCTATAACTGTAACAAGACCACTCTAATGGACAATCGAGTTATGTGTAAATATGTGACGTCGGGCGTGGTCGACAGTCCGATGGGTCACCGCCAGTAACTGATTTGACGCTTTTCCACGCTCCAGAAGCAATTGGAGCTATGATTATCATTGCGTTACTGGACCTTGTCGTAAGCTTCATGTGATTATCTTCTCCATAATGTCATATTGCATCAGCATTTTTTTATGTGAGAAGAGTAGCAAACGAGCATGCAAACCACTTGATGTTAAGTAGTCGCAGCCCAATAACGTCCACGTACAACCACAAACACGACCGAAATTCTATCTGAGCACGAACATAGATACGTTGCTACTTCTGATGACAAAGATCATCGCCCGCTTCAAAGTGTTGCGCGCAACCGCACCTCTCCAATCGAAACACAAGTAATGCTTTACGGCGGATTATGAGGGCTGCGGTGGTACCTCCCCAGTCGAACTCTGAATAAAAAAAATCTATAACAGTAACGAAAAGATGTTACATTTTCAGTACAGCATCCCACGCCAGTTACTCACCTTTGCGAAAGTCAATACTCTCGGATGCGCAAAAAACTTGTGACTAATGATAAATAAGGATGAAGTCATCAACATATCGGATATATTTTAACTTGTAATTCGTGAAGCATTCTACTCATATTGTAAGAGCCTTCGTTATATGGAAATCTCGATACTGCTACTCCTTAATACTAAGGCCGCTGCGTTTCCAAAATAATATATAATAAATAATATTCTGTCTGTCCATATTCATGTCCATGTCCGGTGACAAGAGGGCTGGTTCACACCTCGCACAGAAAATTGCGATTGCTATTCAAAGCGGGAATGCAGCTAATGTTCTTGAAACCATGCCGTATGGACACGGACTCCCTTTCGATTGTTTACGTTTCTATTACAATTAGTTTTAAGATTTTCATCATTATAAATTTTAAAATAAAATGAAATATGGAGATATTCCGTCTTCACTAAATATTATAAATCAAATTCCCCCATCGCGTCTGTCTATCTGCCTGTCCATGATAAACTCAAAAACTACTTTCGAGTAGTTTTTCCTTCCGGATTTTCTTACAGTTCAGTCGTCATTCGAAATACATGTTTCTAATTGCTAGTTCTTGCAACTTAGTAATGATGCATGTATGAAAGAAAAATAATCTAAGTCAATATAAACTATTACCCGATCGCAAGTTACAAATAATAAAATTAATGTTGAATCATTCCGATTGATGCTGCAACATCTTATCACGGTTACTATATCATCAAATTCTCAGTTCAAGTTAGTCGTTGCTCATATTCATCTAACTTGAAGAGGGCTGATCATCTTCAAATAACTGGACGGATTTCGTCTTTCAAATATAAGACTAATTCACATACAATTTAATTAGTCGCACGTTTGTTTTACGCCGGTGATAAGAGGGCTGCTTCAAATATCGAGCAGAGAATTGCGATTGCTATTCGACGCGGGGATGTGACTAGCGTCCTTAGCACCATGCCGCATGGACACGGACTCCCTTTATAGTGTGTAGATTAGGCTTTTATTATAAAAGTTTCATTTTTCATTATTGTAGTTTAAGTAACAAAAATAAGGATGATACCTAGAAAAAGATCTAATTGCAGTAAAAAATTATACTATTTAAGAGATTACGACTCTAAAATAACCCGCTCAATTTTATGAAAAACTAGCCGTGTCCATGACTTCTTTCATGTTTTATATAAATTGACATCACTTCTTTACTTGTTAACCGATTTAAATGAAAAAAAAACACTAACAAATAAGTGAAGCCCATCACAATATAATCCTGAAAACTGCATTCAAAACGGATAAGCCGTTTCTGAGATTTGCGTGCACAAACATACAGATAAACAGACATACAGCCAAACAGACAAAATGTAAAAAAACATTGTTTGGGTTCTCTTGCGCATATAAAGGCACCCCATTGTGAATTTTTAAATATATTTGCCATGTACAGACAGCGATCAGTTACAGTTTCATTTTATTATAGATCGATTGTAAGAACTTAAATTTATATAACAATAAAGTTAAGAAAACATGCTCATTTGCTACTCTTCTCACATAAAAAACGTTGGTCTTGTTCCTACCTATATAACATTTAATTACGACGCTGCCAACTCTACCATATAAACACGTTAATAAAGGCATAACTTGCATCCTTATCGAGCACGAGCCCGGCTGCCTGTAGAGCAGAAAATAATAAATTTCATCGAAATTTATTTTTGAGAGTTCCGTAACCAAATATTATGGCGGATTACGAGTACATTCATCAATAATCTGGACTATCGCTGCCTATTTTAACAAATTTATTTTTCTATTCATGTAATATGACAGTTTTGTTCGACCGGGGAGGTACCATCAACGCCCTCATAATCTACAACATTTCTTGTGTATCGGTTGGAGAGGTGCTAGACGTGGTCGCCACTCGAGGACCTTTCTTGCCCCATCTAATATGCAATTTCCCGTTAATGCACGTAAAATCCATGCCGCCCACTAAATACTGGGATTTATGTTTTCCCGTTAGGTCGTTACATTATTAAGTTACAATAGCGGTGTTACGTGACAGGAGCGATGTACAGCCGCGCCATTCCATACCAGGGGGTTTTTGATTCCCTTGAGCAAATGCCCGGGTAAAGAGGGAATCCGAAGCCCAAATAATCCCTACCCAATTTTTCTCCCGCGAGAAGACGCCGCTGGGTAAGCGAAGCAGATTAGATGTAGGACGTTCCTCATTTCTTTCGTTAGTTTGTTGATTGCGTGGCTATTTCTAAAGACTAATATGGTCGCTTTTAAGTGTAGCCGGCTACAACGGAACCCTGGAAACAAGGAGCAACTCAGAGCAATGTTGTACCAAAAAACTTGCCGAAAAGTTGTTTTCGCCAAACTCTGTGCTAAAAATAAATGTGATCAAATCACGAGTGACGTAACGCCTTCTTGTGACACCACTACACTCGCCGTCGGCTTCGGACAGAATTAACACTTTAACTGCGGCGCTCATTAGATCGGCTCAGCGTTGCGGGAGGCGGCACTAAACTGGAGTTTATTTCTCTATACTGAATATACGCCGACAATTTACTGAAATATTATTTATTTATTAGTTGCACCGACAAAGTGTACACCAACACGAACAATAAATATGGCTACAAAGTGCACAATAGAACTAGGTGTCACCTCAGTTATAGGTGCAAACTGCATGGTTCCTAGCAACATACTAAACAAATTACAAAC
>DWON01010720.1:0-10604 GCA_018251015.1 Phocides pigmalion okeechobee
CTTCAAGTATTGTGTTTCGGTTGGGGAGGTGTGGTTGCCGGATACACATTATTGGAGGCGACCATCTTAGTCCTCAACAGCAGGAACGCATCCGCGTCCATCCTTAAATAGAACTTCTGTTCTATTTGAGATTGGATGTGGTTGTCCAAGGG
This sequence comes from Phocides pigmalion okeechobee, assembly GCA_018251015.1. Taxonomy (NCBI): domain Eukaryota; kingdom Metazoa; phylum Arthropoda; class Insecta; order Lepidoptera; family Hesperiidae; genus Phocides; species Phocides pigmalion. Next base: position 153 of record DWON01010720.1, read on the forward strand.
CTGCAATGACCACTTAACATCAGGTGGCCTGCATGCCCGTTTCTTACTTTTTCGCAATAAAAAAAACATAGTAAACAATTATAATTTAGTGTTATAGTAAGTAATTATAATCTAAGTCTAACTTAAACGATCTAATGACGATTCATGTCCATGTGGCATATTATCAAGAAAGCTGGTCATATTCACGCGCTAAATAGCAATCGCAATAATCTGTCCCAGATATGAGCCAGTCCTCTTTTCTCCAAAATTGATTAATTTTTTTTTTTGTGGCAACCCTAGTCTAAGCTGGCCTTATGGTAATCGATTGTCGATAGTTATTATACTGCCAAATCAAAATGTTTCCATTATTTTCCCTTATGATATAAAAACCGTAATTTTGATTTTAGCCGAATTCTACCTAAGCTTTTTCCAGAACTTTTCGTTTATGTTAATGAAATAAAACAGAATTATTTATATCTTAGTAATATTTTTCAAAAAAGTTACAAATAAATTATGAGGCGACAATTTTATTCTTCGAACCAGTTGCATGGATCGTGGTTACGTCTAAACTCAACCATGCAAGTGGTTCGAAATGTCGGTAACCAAAAATAAGGAGTAAAAAATCTACCTGATGTTGTAAACTGTGAGAAAAACCGTACAGTACTTTTTGAGTTTATCATGAACAGAGAGACAGACGCGAAGGTGAACTTTGTTTTATAATATTTAGAGATGACAGTGGAGAGATTGAAACACAATTAGCTGTCTCGCGTGCTCACCATCTTAGTAACGTTCTTCTTATCTTATTTTTAATGATCATTATACAGTATACTGTTCACTTTCAAGCGAGACGAACATCTTAATCCTCACGAGTAGCAACGTATCTACGTTCGAGCTCAGATAGGATTTCGGACGCGTTTGTGGTTGTACGTGGATGTCTATGGACGCTACTTAACATCAGGTGATTTGCATGCTCGATTGCTGCTCTTCTCATATACAAAAAAGTAAAGATAAGACAGTGTTTTAAAAACAACATCGAATTCAAATTTGTGGCTACTTTTTCCTTACGCAAATTGACGTTGCCTTCGCAAGTTTCCCAAATTTGAATTTGAAAACTTCTTCTATTTAATTACAATTGCAAAAAAGTAACTTTGCAAACAGTGTCGGGACAAAAACTGGCCAAGATGAGAATATAATAAGAGATTTACTTAGGATTAGGTGGTCGTAGTAAAAGTATACCCTGTAAAGGTCAAGAAAAATATTTGAGAAATATTTTAGAAAATATTTGGATGTAAATGATCAAGCTATTCAAATAGTTTACGAACTAGTTTGACTACGGAGGTACCACTGCCCGCGTAATTCGGTATACAAAACAGCGTTTATTACGTTATTTTAAACGCATATTATCGCGGAATTTTTACATTTTATTATATTTTTTATGTGAATGAGTAGCAAAGGAGCATGCAAACCACCTGATGTTAAGTAGTTGCAGCCCATAGACATTAATGTACAACCACAAAAACGACCGATATCCCATCTTAACTCGGACATAGATACGTTGCTAATCCTGTGAACTAAGATAGACGCCTCGCTTCAAAGTGTAGCCGGTAACTGCACCTCTCCAACGCAAACACAAGTAATGCTTTACGGCGGATTATCAAGACGGCGGTGATACCTCACCGGTCCAACTATAGTTCTCTCATCTTTAAATACATTTTACTATGTACCGGGTACTCAATACGATTTTAGATTTTTGATTGCCGATATTTCGAACTAGTTACATGGCTCGTGATCATGGTCCGTAATTAGGACCGTGACCACGACGCATGCATTAATCGAGAGTATTGGCTATATAGTAAAATAGTAGGACAACCTGCGACCCGCCGGTCCGACGACATTCGTAGGATCGCCGGTAGAAACAGGATGAGGAAAGCAGAGGACCGTACAACATGGCACGCTCTGGGGGAGGCCTATGTTCAGCAGTGGACAGCTACAAGCTGACACACAGTAAAATCTATAAATTCCTCGATAATATTAGTGTAAAATCATATAAAATCAGTATTTTATCTAGTAGCTTTGTCGGTTAAAGTTAAATAAATGTAGTTTACACGCCATCGTGTCAGCCACAGAGTGCTGTCAATTTACACAATCAACCGTAACCGGTTTTGAATTAACGCTTAAATGAGATTTCATTTGTATCCGAATTTGGCGCAAATAAATTTAGTGCATTATTTGTATCAAGTTGTGCTTCGAATAGTTCGCTCGAAATGAAGTGAAGTGACGGGAAGGGAAGTGAAGTGACGGGAAGGGAAGTGAAGGGAAGGGAAGTGAAGGGAAGAGAAGTGAAGTGTTGGCCAAATTTTAAAAAATTGAGTGACTTTTTTTATAATACATTAGCTCAGCGAAAGCACACGCCACCTGATGGTAAGCGTCTGGATTTACAACACCAGAGGAGTTGCCTGTAATTAATAATGATAAATTGAATATCAGTATTAATGATGTCATGCATCTATCAGCCTTAACGCGTTCACTGCTGGACATGGGCCTCCCGCTGGTGTCGTCACTCAGACCGGTTATGTGCCTGCATCCAGCGGTTACCCGCTATACTTATCAGAGTCAGTTCACCTAGTTGGAGGACACTCTGAGCTCCTTTTGCTTAAAAGTGGTCGCCATTTGAAGACCATTCTGTCTTAAATAGATAGAGAATAGATGTAAATAAATAAAAATAACACAATTAACTCTGTTTAGATTGATAAGTTGATGGTAGCTATGCGTATCGTACAGTAAATTTTAATACATTAGCAAAAATTTAACCGACTTCATATTCACGGAAAAGTAAGAAATAATAGCAGAATGATGATTTAACAGACAGTTCTGAAGTAGGCGTTTACATCTTTGATACGATTTCGTTTCAAAAATGATTATTCGTGAGTACCCGTTCCATAGTACGAGTAAAATGTAAAATTCCGCGATAATATTAGTATATATTTAGGTATTGCCCGCGATTTCGTTCATGTGGGCTTTGATTTTTAACTGTTTCCAGATTTTCTAACAGAAAAACGTTCTTATATACATACCCACACCATTGAACTGACGTAACCTTTATTTATAAATCTATTGAAATATAAGACAAAATCTAAAATTTAGTTCACTTAAGAGTGAACTTTACTGCAATACAGTAGTGAAAATCGCACCGAAATCAGTTCAGCCATTTCTAAGATTAGTGCTTACAAGGCACAAAAACTGGTCCATGTAACGCGGGACCGGAATAGCGCTACGGTATCTCCTGCCTGTCGTAAGAGGCGACTAAAAGGAAGACGCTTGCCGAGTTTTGGCACCTGGCCCTTTCCTTGAGAAAGGTTCTGGTGCATCGAACCAGTCGCTGCCTCCACGGAGAAGAAGAGCGAAGGCCGCAGCGTCAGACCGGTCACCGCCCCCGCTTATACGGGGAGGAAGGTCAATCATCATCATCGATCCGCTAACGTTCCGGAAGGTCCTCTTTAACGCTGCCCCGCAACCACAGTATGGTCGCCTGACCGGCAATGTGAAGTGAGCCCAGCGTGACCGCACGCTAACGCGTCGCTCGGGCCCGCAGGCTGTACCACTTGCCGACGTCGGACAGCTGGCGGACAGCGGACGCAGCGAGAGTTGAGCATGCCGGAGGGATTATCCCCCATTAAACAGTGGGCGAAGTCTACTATAGTTAAGCCGGAGTGCAACTCCGAGTTCAAGCCCGGGCAAAGAAAGGCTGGGACGTCCCCCGATTATGATGATGCACATAAACAAACAAATAATTCTTATTACACCGGCTTGCAGTAGTTTCGCAGAATACATAACGCTTGTTTAAAATATATCACTCCTCATAAAAAAATCCACTCCAAGGCTTCTATGATGATCGATTCTTAAGATGTAAACCAAAAGTAAAAAAAGATAAAAAACGTATATTTCGAGTGACATTTCTCTAGGGGCCCATTTTAAACAACAATGTCGTTAAGCTCACGATTTTTTGCCACTCGGCTTGTGATGTAAATACTTTTGTTGAGTTGTTAAAACAAAATTAATACGCTTTGAAACAAATTTGGCCGAAGTAACTGCATAATTAATTTTGTGTAACTTCTCAACGCGGGTGATTCGGAACTTGGCTGATATCTTTAATGTTACATTTTAAACTAATATTCTGGCGGAATACACCTTCGTCCCCTCCATATCTCTTTTAATTCTTTTTACCCAAAGATTGTGTGGAAGAGATCACAAAAAAGACCGCGTTCTGTTTAAACTTCTGCTTTTTTTATAGCGAAAGAGTAAGAAACGGGCATGCAGGCCACCTGGTGTTAAGTGGTCACAGCAACCAATGGACAACCACGTCCAATCTCAAATAGAACAGAAGTTCTATTTGAGGATGGACGCGGAAGCGATCCTACTCTTGAGAACTAAGATCGCCTCCAATAATGTGTAACCGGCAACCACACCTCCCCAACCGAAATGCAATACATGAAGAGAATGTTGCTTTACGGCGGGTTATGAGGGTGGCGGTGGTGCCGCCGCGAGCGAGCTCTAATGGCTCTACCACCTCTAGAATATATATTCTTTCTTGGTGTATAATAAAGTAAGTATATTTGAATTGAATTGTATGTACCGGGTACTAGAAATTAACAATTTTTATATGAAACGAAAAAAGTAATACGAATTAGACGTAAAGTAGATAGATTAATTTATCATTAACATCTGGCAGCAGTTTCCCCGCCACGCAGTTTAGCCGTGGCCACGAGCCATGCACGCTCCAAATATCTGCAATTAAAATATGTAGTTAAATGAAGTACCCGGTACATTGGAAAAAAACTATAATGTTTATAATAATCTGGTGCTTAGAGTCTTTCATACTAAGTTGTTGTAGTAACTGTTACACTAGTAAACAAGCCAAAGGGTTGCCAGGCTAAACTTTAAAATTCCAACTGGGAGTTTAATAGTCTAATATTTGCCCTGAAAGCAGGATATGTTTTAAAAGCTAACTGTGCCTTTTTAAAGGCAAATATGTTTAAAGGCGGTCTTTACCTCATATAGTAATAAAATTATAATACAGTTGCAAAGCTACACTTACAAACGAGGCGATCATCTCAGCCGTTTGAAGTAGCAACACATCTACGCAAGACGTCAGACAAGACTTTGTCCTGTTTGAGATTGGGCGTAGATGTCCACGGGTTGCAGAGACCGTTTAAGATCAGGTAGTTTGCACACTCCTTCGCTCTTTTAAAAATATGGATAAGTAATTTCAAACATTTTTGAAAATATCATTGTTTCACAAATATGTATTTTTTATATATTTAGAACCAGAGCATTTGCAATCGTTTTCAGATAAAATTTTTGTTTTATATAGAATTACAAATGGCCATAAGCTGCAGTGATTAGCTTCTATTAAGTGGACTACGTGCTCGTTTTCTACTGACATGTCATAAAAAACCTTTGAGCACAAAAAACACTAACCCTGGATATAAACTATATATATATAACTAGACTATAAACTTCATCTGTGACAAACTTTATAGCCTGAATCGAACCCAAAACTTGTGTCGATTCTACGGAGTCGTCATTCAGTGTTTCAATAACTCGCACCAAATACAAGTTGTGAAAGCCTTCTAATGTTCGAGCAAGTAACGGCTGCATTCGGTACACTAACTTATGACATGTCCCGGAAACTGGGACAGTCGACAGCCCTAACTTAGGGAACGGCGGAAAAGTTCCAAACTGTTATGGTTTCAGAAATAACAATTTTATTTTACGTTACACTCGAGTAGGTATGGCGTCTTTATGAAAATTGTAGTGAAAATGAAAATGAAAATCAAAATATTTCTAAGTAGATTCTTTACAGAACTCATTTCGAACATCAATACGACTACTAGTACTAGTCAATACTACTAGTACTAGTGGATTCATATTTAAATGTCGTTTTAATTATTTTTTTAGGATAAAAAGTTAATCGAGCAGTCTATTTTGCAGTCACTGGTTTCTGTCTGCTTATCGGCTTCACTTGGTTGAAAGCCTTCTTGTTAAGGATGTGGAAATCAATAAATGCTTCCTCACACAGGGCCGGGACGAAAGGATATGTTAAACTTTTACTAACTAAAACTACACCCTGTTCCTGCTTAGCTCTTAAATTCTGGATGGCACGGCATCTCGATTGGACAACCACCGCGAAATCGGTAATCATCGACCCCATTACGCCCTGGCATTATCATCGTTGGTGATGGTTATATATAAATTTCCTCCTAATATGCTGGTAGGTACCTGGCCACATATTGTTTTTCTATTTAAAATTTGTATATCAGCTGTAGCTTTGTTATGTATAGATATGTAGTTTTGCTTTTATTAAATTTATTCTTTCAATAATCGTGTATTAATTTACTTCATAATTACTCTATGAAAAGTGCGCGGAAACGAGCATTTAAAAAATATCCTACAAATGCACGTTTTAGGTCTACCACATGTAGAAGTGCGGATGATTAGAATGATGGGAGCAAGATTTTATTAAATTAAAGTATGCTCTAGGCCTTCCACATTCGTGGGAATGCGGCTGAGAAGAATGATGGAAGCGCGATTTTTGATGTAAGAAAAGCATCAAACTAGCATGCAGGTTATCTTATACTAAGAAGTCGCTCACCAGGATATAACTTAAAACACGACACAAGTCCTGAGATCATACGTAGATGCATTACCATACTTGCGGACTAAGGTAGTCGCCTCGCAAAAGTAGAGGGAAACCACATCGCTACAAAACCCAAAAGTTATCTCCCAGAGGATTTTATTGGCGACGGTAATACTTCGCTGATCGAAATATAATCTTCCATCATCGACGATCGACGTACAGTCAAAACGGATAAACCTAAAACCCTGAATTTTTTTAGATATGTTTACTATATAGAGTTACTAAAAAAGGAATTTTAAAACTGTTCCCAAGGAGATAAATTCCCTGTTGATTTTTTATAAATGTATTGTATAAAGACTTCTGTGCGAGAAGGAACCGCAGGAAAAAACTAGTAATAAACAAACCGAAGATTTCTAGTTGAAGTATATTTTGACATTATTTGACATTTGTTACACTAACTTGTGACATGTCCCGGAAACTGGGACAGTTGACAACCCTAACTTAGGAACATGGCGGAAATATTGCGAGTTTTAACAGTTGTGAAGTAAATTAGATGTTCTTATATATTTCTTGTCGTCGTCACCATTACTGGTCCACAGCTGGGCTTGTATCACATTTTAGTAGGGTTGGACCATCCACAACACACCTAGAGTAGATTGATAAACTTCTCACGCCTTTGAGAACTTTATGACAAAGCTCTTAAGCTTATCATATACATATACTATTCCAAATAAAACAAAGATTTCCGTGTCGATTAATTCGAAAATAAGTCTCTAAATATTATAAAACAAAGTCCCCCGTCGCCTCTGTCTGTCTGTTTATGACAAACTCAAAAAGCACTGGACGGATTTTCTCACAGTTTTCAACACCAGGTAGAGTGATTCTTGAGGAAGGTTTTGGTACATAATAAGTTAAGTTTTATTGTAAATTGGGCAGGAAATGAAATGCTTAAATTCAATATAGAAATTTAGTTATCATCCGAAATAGATGTTTCTAATTGTTATTTTGTGTTAGGTAATAACTGGATGCATGTATGAAAGAAAAACAATGTAAGTGAATATAAACTCTATTATCCAAGCGAAGCTGGGCCGGGTCGCTAGTATACATATATGTATACATGTAAAAAGGAGGTTTTCAATTGAATTGTATTTTATAAAATAGACTTCAATTGAAAACCTCCTTTTTCAAAACTTTTATAGCACTAAATTAAAGACGGTTCGTCCGCTTAATAAATACGACGCCACACAAATACATTTTACTTTGATACACAAATACACAAGATACACGCATTAAACTTATAAATCCTCTTTTTGCGGAGGTAAAGAATAGAAATGTCTTTAATTACTTTCTTTATGTTCGAAAAGAAGTGAACGAGTATATAGGCCATAGGATGTTAAATGGTCTTTACAACCCATAGACATCTACGTCCTACATCAACAAAACTAATCCTACCGGACGTCGTACACAGGTGCGTTGCTACTCCTGAGGACTGACATTGGCGACTTGTTTGTAAGTGCTTGGAAATGCGGTTGTCGGCAACAATTTCAAGTAAAGCGACCTTTCCAACCGAAACATAAGGTCAAATCATATTGCTACCTTTTTTATATGAGAAGAGTATCAAACGAGCGTGCAAACCACCTGATGTTTAGTGGTCGCAGCTCATAGATATTCACGTACGACCACAAACATGACCGATATCCTATCTGCACGAACGATACGTTGCTACTCCTGAGGACTAAGATGGTCGCCTCGCTTCAAAGGGTAGCCGGTAACCGCACCTCTCCAAGCGAAACAAGAGCTGCTTCACGGTAGATTATAAGGGAGTAACGCCCCTATCGAAGTTTAGTTCTACCTTACAAAAATAAATACTTTTATCGCTCAATTTGAATGAAAAGAACATTAATTGGGCGGCAATACAACATTTCCATTTATGAATGTTTGTGTTCCATTAATTGGGGAGAAATTTAAAAGTTGTTTGAATTTAAAAATGGTAATTTTGATTCACGTTAAAGGGCTTCAAGTTACGAATAAATATTATAAGAAATTAATAATTACGAGCTTTTGCCCGCGACTTCGATCACGTCTTACATAAATTGACATAACTTTTTTGTTTGTAAATCGATTTAAATGAAAAGCACGAAATGTTAAGTGAAGCCTATCACAATATAATGCTGAAAACTACATTCAAATCGGATAAGCCGTTTTTGAGATTAGCGTGCGCAAAAATACAGATATAGACACACAGACAAAATGAAAAAAAAAATGGATTCTCTTGCATATATAAAGATACCCTGTTATGAATTTTTAAATATGCTTGCCATGTACTTCTGTTCTATTTGAGATTGTACGTGGTTGTCCATGGGCTGCAGTGACCACTTAACACCAGGTGGCCTGCATGCCCTTTCATGCATGTTTCTTACTCTCTCGCAATAAAAAAAAATGTACAGGTAGTGATCAGTTACAATTTTATTATATGTATAGATTGTACGAAAAATAAACTCACTACAGATAGGAAGATCTAAAGCATTCTTCGTCACGCTAATGAAATACATTTGTGATGTGATCTAGTCATCTACGCGTCACTCGGTTATTTTCAAATCATCAGTAGGACCTCAATAAGATTAACGATTGCTATCTATAACAATTAACAGGAGAACTGTATGTGAGAACAGTAGCAAACGAACATGCAAACCACCTGATGTTAAATCGCAGCCCATTGACATCCACGTACAACCACAAACACGACTGAAATTCAATCTGAGCTCGAAAGTAAATACGTTGCTACTCCTGAGGAATCCGATGTTCCTCGCTTAAAAGTGAAGCCGGCAACTGCACCCCAACCGAAACACAAGTAATGCTTTATGGCGGATTATGAGGGCGGCGGTGGTACCTCCCCGATCGAACTATAGTTCTCCCACCGTTCCAATTAAACCAGTCACCTCCCTAATCCCGACCGCGCCCGACGTCGCTGAAAATTTACAACTATTTTCACGGCACGTCATTAGCTTCCAACACTCACCCATCCAAATTTCGACCGCACCAAACGTTGCTTAACTTTCCGTACCATCAGTTTCACCGGACTCAATATCAAAGAACAAAAATTACCTACCCTAATTACGATTTAAATAATAAATGCGTTATCCGCCCCAGAGCGATATAATTACCGGACTCACACCCCTTAACAAAGGCTAACGGGGATGAATTAGGCGAATCATCAAGCGAATTTATAATACAACCCCAATCCTAACTAACCCTAATTGTTATCTATAGTCAGATAATTTAAACCACCCCATTGTTATCTAGATTCAGGCCCACGCCCCCTACCGCCAATTTTAAATCACAATTAAAATAATTCGCAACGACTAGGTTTGGCTTTGCAAACTTTGAAAGAGAAATGCCATAGGTCCCCAAAAAATACCCAAAACCAGGTTTGTTCGATGCTGCCACAAAAGAACTGGTTCGTATCTCAGAGTATTGCAATTACTATTCAAAATATCTTCCTCTTTATAAGATATGAAACAATTAGTCCCACGTTTGTTCGACGCCTGACAAGAGGGCTGGTTCGTATCTCGAACAGAGAATTAAGATTGCAATTCAACGCGGGAATGCAGCTTGTGTTCTTGGAACCATGCCGGCTTTAATTGTAATTAGTTTAAGATTTTCATTATTGTAAATATGTGTTTATTATATCTTATAATATTCAAATTCAAATTCAAATATTTTATTTCATTGTAAGGTATTTACATACAGTTAGTGAACGTCAAGGGTACAATGTAAAATCGGTACATCGGCTTTGAGCGCCTGTTGGCTAAGGTTGACCGGGAGAAAAAAGCCGG
>DWON01010721.1:0-10604 GCA_018251015.1 Phocides pigmalion okeechobee
GGAGGCGACCATCTTAGTCCTCAAGAGTAGGAACGCATCCGCGTCCATCCTTAAATAAAACTTCTGTTCTATTTGAGGTTGGACATGGTTGTCCATGGGTTGCAGTGTCCACTTATCATTAGGTGACCTGCATGCCCGTTTCTTACTCTTTCAAAATAAAAAAATATATATGTTACGTACAAAAGTATATATAATTTTAATACGTATTAATAATTCTAATGATAAATTGCTATATTAATTACATTGTCATAACAGTCATCGGCATCATGCCGTTTGCCGTCACACTCTAAGAGTCGATCTTACCTCCAAGGCGTGTTTTTTTATATGTGAAGATAAGCAGAGTATGCAAGCGGCCTGATGTTATGTAATCGTAACAATCCTTGTATGTCAACATACATGAAGCTAACGCATGTATAATAGAACACTGACCCATTAGTAGATAGGCCAGAATTGAGTTACATACAGATACAGATTCTGTTACCGCCCTCTACTCTCTGCCGTTCGAATTAAATTAAAATTACGCATTACTACCGCTCCAGCGATATATGAGTTTTAATTTTATATATCAAGAAGTAGCATAAGTTCTCATAGAAAGACATTTTGCGATTTCCCAACAATCGTCTTTTTGGAGTTGAGTAATACAACACAAAATCGATTAAATAAAACAAAAACAAAAGTATTTAAATACCTTATTCTTGAATAATTTATACTTGGACTACTCAAAGGTTATAGGGACTGTGAGTATAAGGCTTTACACCAGTCTAATCGGCGGGGAAAATTTATTCACTTCCGAACTTAGGGTTCCGTTGACGTGCTTAATAACCCGAAAATATGGGTGAAACTTCTAATTGTTTGGCGTTTATCGCAAGGGTTCCAGTCACTTGATTATTGTAATTAAGTATGCATATATTTTATGCGCTACAACTTATTTGCGAGGGGAATAAATCTCTTAGTAGTATAAAACAAAATGGCTGTCGACTCTCTCTTTTTTCATTTTTTCTCAAACTACTTTAATACGTTCTGCGGATGTAAAGAGCGATAATTAAGGCAGGTTTGTATATGTGAATATTATATACAAAATAGCTGAAACATGATGGTATTTTGTACAACTTGTAGAGAGTACGCGGAGTTAGACGAAAAACGCAGATGTCAATGGGTGGTGTGTCGCGTCGGAGATTTTTAATTGGAGATGAAGAAGGGCACAGTTAGTCAGAAATAAGTAAATAAACGGTTTTACACTCTAGCTTCATACTAGGATTATTTCTTCTACGTTTTAATTGACATATAAATTGAAATAAAAACCCCAGATCCAGGACAGAGACCGCCGACGCTCATACCAATAACGACGAAGACGACATGATGATGTGTACCGCCGATGCTGATGCCGACACCGACACAGACGAAAACAACGACAACCGCAGACGTAGCCGCTGACGCTAATACAGTAACAACGACTACGACCACAACGACGAAGTCTACTGCCGACGCCAATCTGACGCTGATGCTGATGCCAATCTGATGCTGACACTAATACAGATACTACGACTAGGACTACGACGACAACGACAAAGTCTACCGCCGAAGCCGACGACGACGCTGATGCCGACACCGCATGCACTGCACTGACACTGCATCGACACCGTTGACAACAACGACAACCGCTGACGCTAATATAGACAACAACGACAATAATGACGACGAAGATGTTTATGTACTTACTATACAAAAGTAAGCGTCACAATAAATGACATGTCATGTCGAGATAAATTCTACTTAAAGTTTGAAACAAAATTCCCGTTGACAAAGGAATCAGTTGGTTTGAAAAAAGGGAACATGGCGTCTCCGTGATAGTTTTTTTAACGGAACATTACATCGGACTTTAGTGTCCTTTGTCACCCTCGCTGCAAGTTTGACACCAAACTTTGTCGTTAGGGGTGGAGGGAAAAAATATATATTTCACAGCCCTCGGCCGCACCCTTGTTGGTGGAATCACGCGTCGCTTGCCCGTTTTCACGAAGATGGATCATCTGTGTGCGCGACAACTGGTGCCATGCTTGGCGTTTTAAACGCAACGGTTGAGACGCGCGTAACAATCGCCTGATAATACATGTGGCGTACGTTGAGCGAGCTTGTGATCACAACACTGACAAAGTTAAGAAATGTTACATGTTGTAACAGTTTTACGGGCAGCTGACTAGTGGCTAATTCTATACGTGATTTCACTGCGAATAGTATGTTATACAATAGTATGTTATACATTTATCTATAAATAGCAGTTGTTAAATTTTGTCTGAGGTGCTATGTGCTATGAACACCACCCTTTATTTTCACAATTGTTAATTGCAGCCTAGTGGAGCATGCTTTGACCTTCCTCTGCTATTGATAAAAACTTGTCTCTATCAATGAGACATAAATAGAGATAACAACACATACAACATAAAAAACTATATAAATAAATTTAGTATAATTATATGCACTTAGATGTATTTATTTATAACATCACGCAGAAACTCAGGCAGGTTATCTTATTTTACCTGGTCACTGAAGCCCTAGTTGATCCAGATCAAAACAAACCCTATCTGTAGTTGTACTTAAATGTATTGCTATTAATGAGGACTAAACAAATGATGTTGATAATATGGATGAATGGCTCTCCAACTGAAATATGCGGCTTACGAAAGCAGAAGTGTTACACCAAAAATATTAAAAATATTACCAACCATATTGTTATTTTGTTGAATTAGAAGTTTAACTTATAACAGTTCATAAATATAATTAATAATCATAATTCAATTTTATACCTCCACGCATTACAAAAAAAAAGATCTTGTTACAGAAATAGTCCAAAACGAAATTTTACAACACATGTGCCTTTTTCTATCTAACGTAGGGAGCTTTAAAAGGACGTAATAAACGCTGTCAAACCGCTCGTTTACTCAGACCCGGCTCCCTCGAAGATGGATCACGCAGCCGGCACCTCTCGATAAGCCGTCGCGATACGGCACTGCGCAAGCATCACGCGACTGCGTTCACAGCACGATAATATTTTCAGCAAGTTGGCTGTTACTCCGATCCGTATTAATAAATGCAACACACTATAAACACGTTTTATACTTCACTACAGCGAAGCCATGATAGCCTAGTACTTAAAGTTCTGACCTCTTATACGAGGAAGCCCACACACTTCTGATTTTTTCAAAAATATATGTGTGTAGAAGAATTAATTATTAGTTGCATAAACGATAAAGGTAAACTTCGTGAAAAAATCGTCACGCCAGAAAATCTTTCTTTAAATTTTCAATGTAATGTATGAAGTCTTTCAATCAGCAATAAGCAAGCATGTTGAACTACTTCCTAAACCTTACCTAAGAGAAGACTAGTGCCCAGTAGTCGGAGAACGATGAGTTTCTGAAGAAGCGGCGAAGCCCAGAATAAGGGTTAGGTGTTAACATGTATTTAAATACATTAGTCGAGCCCTATGTCTCCTCGTGACTAATAAACAGATGAACTGATTTTGGACAATATGATGTGGTATTCATTTTTTATGAGATTCGGATAAGGGGTCAATCCTTTTTTCCATATCTACATATACGTACGTCTTTGCGTCTATAGACGTTAAATAATTATGTGGTACGATATTAATTGTATGTACATATGTAGGTGCGTATGCTTAATTACCAAGTCAAATAATAAAACTCACATATTCACATCAACTATACACTCTTACATTTCAGATATAAGAAAACTTAAAGAAATATTGACATTTACTTACAGTTTAACCCTTTCATACACAAACAGTTGAAAAAACCTCTCAAATATCGCATATCTCAGTAACAGGAGAACACATATTCAAAGAGCATTATCTTCTTATTTTTATATTAAACTTGAACCGAGACGGAATCTTGTAATCGTCTTAAACTTTTCATCACTCAAAAACATCTGTCGCGGGCCGTTCCCCTAACATTTTTTAGCTTTCTTATTATGAAGCCTGTCATGTTGTACTGACTATAGCCTTTTGAGGGTGGCTTGTGTTCTTTATTTAGAAAAGTTAATCAAGCAGAGTTTTTACTTAGAAAAATGTGTTAAAGCTCTAAACACGTTGTTATTAAAGGTCCTATAGGAAGTTATTTGAGGTCTTTAATATTATTTGTACGCTTGTCCTTAACTGTTCGTCATTAAGCCGTTTTACATGTAAGACCAGTTGTTTTTGCGGCGATTTTACTCAAGCACAAGCCGATAATACTAAATTACGTACAATCTTTCAACCCCTATTTTACTTCTTAGGGGTGAATTTTTCAAAATTCCTAAGTGTTGATATATGTCATATAAAGAATTTTCAATTTTCAATTTTCTGGATCCGGCGACGACAGATATGTATTGATCTCTTTGTTTCTCAGTCATTTTTTTTATTATATTAATCATATAGCTATTTTTGCGCATAACTCCTGACACCAATAACCCAAACAATAAAAAAAAATGTGTATGTTTGGACCCAACTTAGTAGATAGGTTAATCTTCGACTCAATAGATGGCGCTATTGCCAAGATATTTCAAGTAAGTTATCTCGCTTATACTTAACTATATCATTACTAAACTTATACTCTTACTTTTATTATAATCCTCAAAATTTTTAAACACGGGTCAAGCTGCGGGGCCGTCTTGTTCAATATAAATACAAATTGACCTTTGAGTTTGTAGAATAAAAGGGAATTCGAAAGATGAATGAACTTCGAAGCCTTAAAAATACAAAGCGCTCCGAGATAAACTTTCATCGTCTATAATTTACAAGAACAAGGCTAAAGCGCAAATTTCTGACGCATTTTTTCCAAGTAAAAGTTATTGGTAAGAAATTACAAAAGAGATGAGAATTATAAGGCTATCTACATTTGGAATTCTGACTTATTTTAATATAAATTTCGATTCGCAGTTATGTATAATTTTATTATCTTTACGTATTGTGTTTAGAGTCTCAATATCATTAACAGATGACAAAATTTCTTTACGGTTCAATAAGTAGGCAATATTAGTATCTACTTTATTTTAGTTAGTTATTACATTTTTATGAGAGGAGAGTAGTAAACGCGCATGAAGGCCATTTTATGTTAAGTGGTCGCTGCTGCCCGTGGACGTTCACATACAAGCACAAACAGTTCTTAAGTTTATCTGAGCTTGTACGTAAATGCGTTGCTACTCCAATGGACTACGATAGTCGCGTCTCTTTGAAGTATAGCCAGCAATCACATCTTTCCAACCGAAACATAACAGTTGCTTCATTTCAATAGTAGAACAGTCAAACTATACTCTACCAACCGTCAAAATTTACGTACATTTTCTGTTACATCAATCTGAATGAAACTTATTAACTCTCGAAGAAATTCAATCAAATGGATATGACAGTCAGAAGATATTCCATTACTTTCCCGTCAGAATGCTACGCCGTACATCTATCATGCGTTCTCAAACATTAATCACGAGGGAGCCAGGGTTTCTCAAAACAAGAAAATACCCTTATAAGTGGCCGATCATTTAAGTTATAGGATATTCCACCTCGCAATTCGCCAATGTCTCGCGTGGGTGAACCCCTACGTTGCCAATACTCATGTACATACTTTAGGAGATAAAGGGATTCTCTTAACAGAGTGAACGTTATGTAGAAATGTCCTGCCCTAATGCGCGCTAAGATTGATTGTATCCTACTTAGAAGATTCTCAAATATACTTTCAAAGTAATACAATTCTATAACGTCGGCATCACTGCCACACATTTATTTATGATGGTAAAGTAGCAACTGAGCATACAGATCATCAAACGCTAAATGATCACCTCAGTCTATTTATCGTGCATAGATGCGTTGCTACTTTTCAAGCATAATATCACCTCAAGGTCACCTCACTTGTAAATGTAGCCGGCAATTGAATTTCTCCAACCAAAATGAAAGAACGGCTTTAGGAGGTTTGAGCGCGGTCATACTACCATCTCGGTCGAACTGTTGTTAAGCTACCTTGCAATTTCTGATCTATAGTACCTTACAATGAAATAAAAAAATTGAATCTAAATTTAATGCTCATGTCAATGAGCGATCATTCTTCTGTAGAAAATATCTAATATCAATTAAAACACCGTGCAACGGTTACTATACCGCTATTCCACCAAAAGAATCTCAGGCTTTTATTATCGACGGTTTTTGCCTATTCTTTTATGCCTACGACGTGCATAAAGAACAGAATTCAGTGTAAAAAAAACAAATTGACTGTCCACTTACAACATATTCATTTACTAATAAATAACAATTAATGATAATTGTATTCACGATTGGAAAAGAATGATTGCAGTCGAAAAAAATACTCTTTTTTCTTGAACCTTAACCTAAGTGAAACCCAGATATACCATGGCTCGATCACTAATCCAAATGACATTTCTACATGACATTGCCTCTTTGTAGGATCGACCCCATTTCAATTCGAACTATCCGTACACGTCGAAACCCTTTCACAATAATCGAATAAAGCTTTCATCTTGCGAACATTCAAAACGGACATTTTGTATAATGATATTGCTTTATCTTACGTCTGTTTTAGTATTCCCCAGAAAAATGAATAATGCGTCTCGGTACAGATCTCACTACAAATTTTTATCATTGTCTACGACATTATGACCAAATAATTGGTTAAGGTTTTGCTTTATGTTATATCTGTTTCAGTATTCCCCGGAAAATGAATATTCCGTCTCGGTATAGACATCGCTACCAATTTTTATTTATCTCTCACATTTGGTCGACTAAATAGTGAACTTATTATTTGATATGCTAATATGCGTTAAAGATTAATTAAGATAAACAAGATGGTCCCCTCATTTCTAGGTGTAGCCAACGACCGCATGAATCGCACCAATCAAAACACAAGATTTGCTTCATGGCGAATTATGTGGATAATGGTGGTACCTTCCCAGTAGTATAGTACCAAAAAATATTAAACAAAACTCTTTGCTTATTTTGCTTAAAGTGTAATAGTCTCGTTTGCTTTCTCTTTCCATCGTTGCACGCATTTGCTTGCTCAGTATGCACGCGCAAAAAAAGAGACAAATAGGTGGCCTCATTTGTCTTCCCTTTCTTTCTTCGGCCACATTTTAGGCTCTCACACTCTATGTAGAATAACTCTATAGTCTACAGTATTATATATATCTTTATACAGAACAAAGAAAGCGATAGCCCGACTCGAACTTGATCAGATTCTCAAATATGTGTATTTATTCTTTAAATGTCTCTTTTTGTTTGCTGGCACGGCTGGATAAAAGTTTTTATTTGTCCATCGAAATTGACAATTTCAAATCCAATAAAATTATACTTGTCTATAAGACGGGAGTATTTATTAGCCTAGATAGTTTTCTAACTTTTGTAGTGTTTTAGTATTTACGTCACTGATATTTTAGTTCTGTTTTTAAACAAGTATTATTTGATGGTTTCGTACTTGGCTCATAAAGAGTATGTGAAATTTATTAAAAAACCCATTCTTTTATTAAAAAATATGATTTTATTATCTATTAATTGACAAGTTTAAAATATATGAAACATATCTACCACAGACAATATTTTTAAATGATGTCAAAACATTATATAGATTATAATATATCAGTATTTACATGGAAGTTATCTGAAAATTGAAACCGTATTGAAAAAAAATTACATATCTTCTGAGCAATTTAATTACACTGTTTCAACATTGTGAAAAAAATACTAAATATTTGAACTAAATCTAAGCCAGATTTATTTATCTAGTAGAAGTGGGTTTGACAATAGCACACAGTCTATTGTATTAGATTATCTATCTCACTTACTGACAACTTAATTTAATTTCAGGTGTGATTTATACTCATTGCTACTTCAATTTCTGAAAAAAAAAAAAATATTTGAATCATCTGAAGTCAACAGTACAAATTTTTATCCAATCTGTCAAAACCTACTTTACTCCTGAATATAAAAAAAATTTTGGTGCCCTATTATAAATTTACACATAAATAAACTGTCTGCAAAATTTCAGTTTTCTCAAATTCAAATTCATTTATTTTGGAATAAATATATACATGTGTAACACAGTAATTTATACTCCAACAAACAAGAGATAATTTAATTATTATGCCTATTAAGCATTGTCGAAACGCCTGTACCAGGAGGCCCCGCTCTTCCTTGTCATGTAACATGTCATGTAAGTACTATATTGTTATAATTTTTTACACCTAATATTAAATTTAAAGGTTTTACAAATATATAACTAACAAGAAAAGGGATTTAAAAGTGTGTACTTGTATGTATGTATGTATGTATAGGAGCGCACACACACACACACACAAACACGCGCCTTTGAGTGTGTGTGTCCGCGTGTTTGCGTGTAAGTGTGTGTAGATGTAAGCGTTCATCCGTGTATTAAAAGAAATGATCAGTTTTATATTTGTTCCTATTTCATGTGATTCAATAGGGCTTCAGTGTCACTGTAATTCAATATTTTAATCCTTTCTAATAGACGTGTCTTTAAGTTTCTTGGAAGTAGTTTATAAATATTGAGTTTTTTGTTAATTTTATTATGTAGAAAGGAAAGTTGAGCAAATGCAGTTTTTGTAAATTGTAATTTAACATTTTTTTCTCTTCGCTTGCTAGTTACTAACATGGTGTCAGTTAATAGTATTTTATGGACCTTTATTACAGTTGTTGTGATGTACAGTTTTCTAGTTTCAATGTCTTCAGTCAGTCACCTTTTTTGTATCATATAGATTTATATTTATTTGATTTATTGATTATTTAGTCCAAATAACTTACTATCAAAACTATAGTATATTAAATAGCAAAATCCCCGAAGCACTCATAACAGGGACATTAGCTTTGATTATGGGTAATATATTTCAGGACAATTTGCCGGCACTTCGCTTTAAGAAATCGCGAGGGAAACTCGGCAGATAGATCTTTAACGGTCGATAGAGTCCTGAGATGAAAAGTTCTTTGTTAATCTCCCCATTTTTATCGGGGTCTTTTAGGGGACAAAGTTAGAGGGTATTTTTAAATACCAGTAAGAATTTACTCTCTTTGTGCAACATTTTAATGAACTTGTTATTTAAGCATAAAATCGTTGCGGAAAGGTGTTCAATTGGCAATAACAGTATGCTAAAGATTGCCGCCCGTCTGTTGACCAATTGGACAGACGGCCTGAAATCGCCAGCGAGAGAGTTTTGCTTTCAGAGAGTACAGGATTTGAGTCCTATTTAATTAGGAAAGCTATGATTGATAAATAGATGAATAAAGCTAAGCAATTATTTGCATTTATAATTTCTGAATGAAGCATATGTTCGAAAATGAACATCGAACATGGCGGGAAGTTAAATGAGTGACTCTGGTACCAATTTTTACAAATGTTTTAATGCTTCGCTATGCTTTCGTTCTCATTTTTTATCATTATCTGACAGTCGTTAAATATTTTTAAAGGTCTTATTAGTGGTTTCAAATTATCCGAAAAAATTGCCAAAACGCACTGGCGCAGTGTACTAACAAAGAAGTTCAAAACATAACGCACTATCATCAGTAGCGAAGCAAAATTTTCCTTAAATGGACCAAAATCAAGATATATAAATACGAACGTGGGATGGATAAAACAAGTTGAAAGTAAAAATATTGCGTAGCTTATTGCGAGTTTTTGAACAACCCACATAAAAGTTGTTAAAAATATTACGCGATGCACTGGGCCAAGTTTCACACATCACTGCACCAGGATTCACGTTAAAGCTTTGATTTATACTTTCCCGTCTTGTCACTGGCAACGGGGACATTATCTTCGCGGAAAACAACGAAAATTCTTCCATTTCTACACGAAGATGCTACTTCATATTCTCCGAACAATAAATCTAAAGGGAGGGACACATCTGTCAAAAGTGTAAAATATGTATTTCTTGTAACGTCTTTTGTCTTTTCCACTTAAAGTGAATAAGATGCATGCCGTTTTTTTTCAGTCACAACTACGTATTTCAAAGCATTTTTTATGAATTTATAGCAACATATGTGTAGTTTTATGGCAAGTTTTCTATTTTTTCGAAATTGCCTTTTGGAACACTGCGCACAACCGCGAGCCCCCACAAAAAAGCCCTGCTAGTAACCAACTTCATATAGGACAGGATTTTTACCTGAACCACACGCCCTATTTAAGGCTGAAGCATTTCCTATATATCTATGGAAAAGTGTCTTTGCCGGCTCACATTTTGAAATGACCATCTTAGTCCTCGGGATTTGCCACGCCAACTGTAGTTCTCGGAAACGTAGCCACGTATGTGGACCCGAGTTCAGTTGAAACTCCTGCTCTATAAGAAGTTGAACAATGACTATGACCTGCAATAATCGTTCACTCAACACCTTCCCCGCGGCGTACATTGCTGTTTCTGCGTATTGCGCGACGCAACGCGCTTGCGGCGTACACACCTATGTTGAACGTACAAATCTTACGGGAGAACAAAAGTGCTGTGCTTACGTCAGCGCTACAAGACTGCGGACGGACATTACGTCTGTGTGTTCGTAGATAATACATAGATGCTAAAAATACAATATTTCAGTTAATTCTCGACGCATCTTC
>DWON01010722.1:0-10603 GCA_018251015.1 Phocides pigmalion okeechobee
TAGAACAGAAGTTCTATTTAAGGATGGACGCGGATGCGTTCCTACTCTTGAGGACTAAGACGGTCGCCTCCAATAATTTGTATCCGGCAACCACACCTCCCCAACCGAAATACAATACATGAAGAACATGTTGCTTTAGGGCGGGTTATGAGGGTGGCTCTGGTACCGCTCGGTACATTTTTTCATTACATTTAGTTATACAAATATTTAAAAGTAGTTGATGCATTACTGTCCGCTAATGTAGATACATGGATAGAATTTATGGTTGATAGCTTCTGTGGCTTGTTCCTAACATTTAATAATATGTATTATCGCATAAAGTTTCTTCACTATTGAAAAAATACTCCTGTTTGCTACCGATTTCCGGCAATACTTCCATCTCTATTTAAGACTGATTAAAGCTAACCCCATCCAAAGCGCTCTATAGTAATCATTTGCAATATTACAAAGTATATAGTGTGCGACCGTGAAGATAAACACCACCGTGGAGCTGTTGTAATAAAAATAATATCGTTGCTAGATTAGTTTCATAGGAGACGAAAATAGTTTTTCGGGGCTTGCTTTCGGATGGAATGTAATCACAATCGCTTGTGGAGATTTGGACACAAGAGGAGTCGTCAATGCGATTTCAATTTCATAAAAGAATCGATACATCAGTTGCACTTAGTTGCCTTTTCATGTGAGAAGAGTAGCAATTTAACGTGAAAACCACCTGATATTAAGTAGTCCATGGACATCCACATACAAACACAAATACGACTGATCCTATGTGAGCTTGATACATTGATACATTGCTACTCCTGAGTACCAAGATGGTCTCCTCGCTTCAAAGTGTAGCCGGCAACCGCACCTCTCCAACCGAAACACAAGTAACGCTTTACAGCGGGTTATGAAGGCGGCGATTGTAATTCCCGTTCGAACTATAGTTCTCTCACCTTTTATTTACTATCTTGCCTATTTGTATACTAATATCATCGCGAAATTTGTACATTTTACTATGTAACAGGTACTTACGAATATAACCCTTATTATGATCCGCCCAATTGGATCATATTATCGGCGATGAAAAGCGTTAATCGTTAATACATAGTAAAATGTTTTTTCTATTCTCTTACATAACATTACATAGTTATATAATTTACTTTATACTTAAACATGGATCAAGTCATAATTTATACCGCGTACCTTACTTTATACTTAAGCAACCCTTTAATGCTTAATATATTCCGTTTTAAATCTCAAAAGCTTGTCATAAAACAAAACCTATAAAATCACGACTATTACCCCATTAGTGTATAAATTATTCATAGCATTGCTCGGTACTGAAATGTGTGGAAAGCATAAGCGTAAGGGTAGTAATAGCGGGGTGGGCGTCCCAAGCTTATAATGGGGTAAGCGTGGGAGACACGATCTCTGGAATAAATTATTTATTAATATCGCCATATTTATGATGAACCGACAATATATGTTAAAGCATTTTTATATAAGCTAGTACCTACGATACAAACTAAAATTTTGCGCTTGGAAATTACATATATCTAAATACCGGTTTTGTTAAAATATAAGAACAGGATAAAAATACAACATTAGGAATTAATTTTGTTTCTTATTCTTATTCATTATTATTATAAATATTTCACTCTATTGACGTTGATAATATTAATAATAAAGTAAAGTAATAAAATACATTTCTAAGCCTATTGAGGTATATATTAAAATAATATTAGTAGGATTTTCTTCAAATATAATTTTATATTCATATATACTATAATAAAAATCTTAAAACGAATTAAAATAAAAACTTAACCTAAACAATCTAAAGGGAGTCCGTGCCCATGCGGCATGGTTCCAAGAACACTAGCTGCATTCCCGCGCTGGATAGCAATCGCAATTCTCTGCGCGAGATATGAACCAGCCCTCTTGTCACCGGCAGGGTCGATCAAACGTGGTACTATTTGATGTATTAGGAAATATGCATATATACATATAACAATATAACTTAAGTATAGAACTGCATTCGTCATTGCTCTTCTTGTGATTATTTTTTTTATTAAATGTGTCTTTTTCTTATTATATGTAACTCTAACTTCTGTAACTCTGTTATCGTAAGATTGTTACTTCAGCATTAAATATTAATGCTTTCAAAATTAGCATTTTTCTTTTTAAACTTTGGTAACAAATTTACAAGTATAGTTTATTATACTTGTAATTATAAAATTATATACGCTACGTCATAAATGTAGCGTTTGTATAGACTACATGGAAATTCACGTGCATTTGTACAACGTTTATTCTCAAACACCACAACCGAAGGGTGTAGGGACGAGCGTGGGATCCACGATCTCGTCGGTAATTAGCTAACACGAGAACTACCCCATGGAATTTAGCGGACCACCCTGTCAACATTGTTATTGTAATCCAGTTGCGACAAGAAACTCGCTTTGTTATTAGAAGAGTAGCAAACGAGCGTGCAAGCCACTTTATTTAAGATGAATTTGGAGCCAGTGGACATTCTCGGGTTTGGTTACACTTCTGTTTTGATGTTAAATATGTAATCCATGGGCTGCAATGACTACTCTAAACGCATTTGGGCTTGTTTGCTGTTTTTCTAACATAAAAAAGGGTTTTCTTGTGAGTAAATAATGAAATTTAAGATGTTTTTTGACATTGTAACATTTTAAAGAACTAAGGTGTAAGAGAATTATAACAATAATATTGATAACCAGATTGTTTATAATAATAATAATAATTTAAGACCTATTTAATGATATTAAACGTTTTTTGTGCAAATAAATATGTCAGCTGTGTTCATCTGTAATCTCTAATAACTCGATTGGACAATATATTATGTGTTATAAATGAAGGAACGATAGCGTATCTTGTGTTGGTGAACAAGAAATAAATAAATAAATTCATAACTTAAATCGAAAACATATATGTAGGTAAACAAAACATTCACAAAAATAAATGTGTTGGTAAGCTAAAGTCTAAAAGAGCAATTTCTTACCGCAAAACATTTCACGTAGTTACAATCAGTGGAATGGACCACTCCGACGCTATTGAATCACCGTTTTACCACTTGAGATCTTTGTTAGAGCTTCGATGGCTATTCTTTTATTGAACTACGAGTACCGTTTACTTAATACCATTTCTTTTGTCGCAGGCTACAAAAATCAACTGAAAATCTCCAGAAACTTACAAAATAGTACTGCAATAATGACGGCGAATCAATTTTAATATGGAAGCGGCATTACCACATTTTCATCGACTTTCCAACTCCAGATTTTATCAACAGTATGCCGTTCCACCAGTTCGAATACCCAATAATTACATTCATGATCTCATCCCCCAACCACAACCCACTCTCCTTCAGCAATACTTAGCATATTACAATGAACCCTTGGTACCCTTAGATTTATCTCTTAAAACGACATCCCCTATTACTCCACCATGTACTCCCCCACCATCCCAAAAAAGAAAAGCTCTTGAAGAAATTAAACCTGTCAAATCACCAAAAATATTCCGACATTTCGAAGAATCAGATACCAAAGACAATACCGATGATCGACCGGAGAAAAGAAAACCTGATGATGATAACTCGAATGATAGTGAAAGTCCAGAAGCAAAAAAATTGAAATTTACAAAACAATTTTTCGATGAACTCCAGACTTGTTTACCAAATGATACCGAAACGTCATCTAAAAGTGAAAGAAGTTCTCCTGATGTAGTCGAAGTAAGGGATGTAGAGGAACGACCTAAGAAATCTCCCAAACCACCACAACCATTGAAGAAGAGCAAAGCTGTTAGAAGGTTGATGTTTGATGAAGACAAAACATCTCCCGTTTCTGGAACCATCATACGAGACCTTGCAGAAGACGAGACCTTAGTTGTCCGGAAGGTAAGGTAATTTGTATGTAATTCTAATTCAAGATAATGATAGTTCAGTAATTTGAAATTGGGCTGTCCACGCCTGGCCTATGACAAGTTTTTTAATAAGAAAACCTTTCCTTTAAAAAGAAAACCTTTATTAAAAAAGAAAGGTATATAAATAACTATTTTATTACTATAATTTGCGTAATGCGAAAATTAACTTTTATAATAGATTTCCTTATTTATCTTGAAATTTAAATTAAGTATAGCTTAAACTTTTATATGATTCCTCTTCTCTATGAAAAGGCCAGTGTCCAAATGTGGCACAGTAATATAATAAAAACAAACTAAATATGAACATTAAGTAAGCCATGGTAATGTCACAATATTATATGGTGATAAGCGTGTAAAGCTATAGTTCGGAGGTATTATTAAGCACCAAGACTGTACCTACTAAATACTACTTCCGTGTCAAAATAAACGGTAGAGCTTCACAGGTCTGCTAATTAGAGGTTCTTAACGTAGAATTACAGTATAGCCGGGCGATTTTCCTTATCGCTTCTACAATAAAATTAAACGCTATGAAATCGCATATTGTGATGTATTCTGCTAATAACAGTTTTAAGGGCTTTAAGGGCAAACCGCAACGCTGCTGTAGAGGGTGGTTTACGGACATTACTGCGATATAAATCGTCGTTTTTCGAATTTCATTCATCATTTTTATTTACGTTGTACATAAAGAAATTTAACATGTTAAATGTTGCTCTTAGATGTTTATAACATTTATATTATATACATTACTTCTTTATTTTTTTATTGTGATTGTGCTTAATAGTATACTTCTCAAGGAAAGGAGCTTACAACTGAGATCGATTATGATTGATTAAATTATAAATATACTCATAATTGCCTTCTCATTAATTATAAATTAAACCAGCTCACAATATTTCCATTTTTCTAGTAAATTCTTTTGTATACTTATGTTAACTGTAACTTTTTAGGACATAGGTTATCCTGGTCCCTTAATAGAATTTACATTATTGTTATGAACCACTAGAATTTTTGGAAAATTAATGTTCGCTTTTTCTAAAACCTTTTTTCTGTATGCAAATAATGACATTAAATTGAACTGCACTATTTTGTTAATAGGGTGACATAGACCCAGCGTTCAACGTAGTAGAGGTTACAGAAGAGGCAAAAGCTTTGATCGCAAGTATCGATAACCGTCTTGGAAGATACATTTGCAGGCTGTGCCGAAGACTATACAGCGATGCCTTCGCGCTCGCTCAGCACAGGTGCTCCAGAATCGTACATATTGAATATCGGTGTCCAGAGTGTGATAAGGTAGGAATTATTTTTGTTTTATTATAAATTTACGACTGGAATCAATATTTGACTTTTAGCTGTATACTGCAGGATTTAAGGGCATGAGCAAAAGCAAGTATTAGAAGAACTGTAATAACCTTCAAATAGAACTTTTTGTTTATTTTTTCATTATTATTACTATTTTATTTTTACTAAATATAAGAGAAAGTTGACATGTCCCAGTTTAGTTTTCAGTCTTTGAAAAAAGAAGGTTTTACTTTGTAACTTATCCTGTATTTTTTTATAATCTTGCATAGAATAATATATTATAATCTTGCATAAACAATCACTTAAAAATTGACGTGGATTAGCAATTAGCGTATGAAGCCAAAATGACTCTTAAGAGACAAATATTGTGTGTACTAGCGATAATTGTTCCATTATTGACGAGATGTAGATAACGATCCATATTAGGCTGTTATTAATATAAGTAATTCACATGGATACCACCCTTTAATTCAAAATTGATCTCGTTATCTAATGTTTATTATTAATCCAATACGATAGGACAACAAACAAAAAAGCCATCCACAAGAGCATAGTGTGGGAATTAATGAAATCGAGGGTGGCAATTGTAAACACTTGGCACTTTTCCATGGGAAACGGGGATCACGGCATGACAAAATGTTTGTACACCTTAATTGATACATTATGTGATGCGTGACGGTGATCGTTATCTCGATTGATGCTATTGGGTACTCATTAAGTGGAATTTTTGCATTTAAATACAAAGCGGGGATCGCGCGTTTATAAAGATAGTATCTAATCATTAATGTGTTCGTGAATGTCTACAAACATTTTTATATCGTGACGACGTGGTTCACGCATATTTTGAGTAAAGAATGAAATTGCCTATTATGGTTTAGTTGATGGCTCTTTTACATGAGGCGAACCTTAATCCTATTAAGAAGCACCACATCCATAATTGACTTCAAGTGGAGCACCTGTTTTCTCTTATTGTTCATATAAAACGAGAGTGCTACCTAAAGTTAACCATAGATATGTTGTTACTCTTGAATTCCTGATGACATTTGATTACTTCATACGTAGGATCTAATTGCAAGAATTGTTTTACGCTACAAATTCAATTGGCTTTCGAACTTCCCTGGCGATGTTATACAGGTTATTTCATCTTGCACCAATTTGAAATTTTTCAAATCTTCCTAGGTCTTCAACTGTCCAGCCAATCTGGCGTCCCATCGCCGCTGGCACAAACCCCGCGTGCCAGGTGCCACTAAGCGTCGGGATCCACCATCTGCTGACGCTGGGCGCTTCCCTTGCCAACACTGCGGCAAGCTGTTCCGGCGACAAGCCTACTTAAGGAAGCACCTGCTAGCTCATGAACAGCCGGAAGCTGAAGCGGAGAAAGAACCGTCTGCGTTCAGACAGGTTCATGTGGACTATCCTACATTCCAGCAGGTAAGCATTAAGCTAGAAATAAAATATTAGATGTGAACTAAGTCCTAACTGATAATAGTGACTGACAGTCGTAGCTGTATGGCGTGACTCATACTGATATGGACAGTCGTGAATAAGTTAATGTACTGATATTGGTAACTGACAGAAGATAGTGACGGTAGTCATTGTTAATATTTATAGTCAGTAGTGACTGACAGTCATGGCTGATAGACATAACTAAACAGTCTGGACTATCGTATCGGGCGTGTGCAGCCTGAACGCAGATCCATACAGTTATGTTTCGCAGATTTATCCATTATATCGACCGACAGTAGGTGGAGTCAAATAACAACGTCGACCCATAGTAACTATGTGTTCACTACTGGTGAATACATCCAGTAAAATAGTTGTTTATCGGGTGTTCAGGATCGCATAATAATCACATATTACTCAAATATGATGATTTTCTTTACTTTAATTCTTAATAATCAAAATCGAATTTCTAGAAAATAATTTTTATGATTAAAAATTTTTACTTTACTTTCTCAATATTTAATTAAGTTCGGTAAAGGAAACCTATTCTTTGCTATCAAAGAGGTCTTCACACATTTTTTGAGTAGTGCCTACTTCTAGTTTAAGTTTTTACTCCAGTAACGAAATTCTTCCCAACAGGAAACAATCCGCGACAGTAACTTCAACAACTTCTGGAACAAGATTCCCCCGGCACCTCAAGAGCTCGCTTGGGATGAGGTTCGCACGCGCTGCGCTTCTCCTTGCTCTTCCGAGGATTCTCGGAGCTTGGACGTCACGGGATCTGAGGATGAAGGCGGAGGGATAGGCGATGGCTGACGGCGCGTTCTGCGGCCGGTGCCGCGGTTCCCCTACCCTGCTGCTAACACACTCTACCCGTACACGACCCCGTACGGGCACGATAGCGCGCATCTGTACTTTTCCTAGAAAGTTATTAGAAGCCGAACAGATATTATCAGTACTGTAACAGTTGTTTGTCTTGAAAAGGAATCTTATCCAACATTCATTTTGACTTTCATTAGGGTTCTCAGCATAGTAGAGTTTATGTTTATTGGGTATGAATGGATAGTGCGTAAAAAAATAAAATTTAAAAGTAATTAGTGCAAAAGTTAATTTATAAATAGATTAGTAAACGATTTTATTTAACTCGATGAAAAAAGCAATAATAGATCTGGCTGTAAGGGAGTAATCTGGTAATGTCTGATCGGCAATATTTGTTGATCGATATTTCTTTAAATTCTAATCAATGTTGCACTTTATTATAGAAATTTTATGCACCTTTATCTGTATAGTAGATTTTAATAGACTGTAGATAGATCGTGTGTTAGTTATGTATTTTATCTTTACTTCTAAGTTATCTTAAATGTAAATATTTCTGTTCTCCTACAGCATCATTCCAAATTGACGGAAGTGTCAAACACATTTCGTGAGTATATTTTAAGTAGAATAGTTACGTTTGTATTTCCGTTTGTTCTTTTTTTCTAGACTTTTCTTAGCATAATTTTCAATATTCTATTTCTATTCTAAATTGTAATTTCTTTTTTTTTACTTATTGCCTTTCAAAATAATTAAAATTCAAAACGTATATATCTTGCAACTAGACATATTTAGACTAAAATAGACATATTTTCGAAGGCTTCATTGGTTCACGTATTATCACGTATATTCACATATTTTTAAAGGCAAATCGAAAAATCGTATGTAAATAATATATTTGCTTAGACTCAGTCCATAGACAATCTTGACATAGAACAATGCGATCGCTCCAAGTCACGAGGGGTCACTGCAATCGATGCCCGGATATATTTTTAGATGCACTGCCTACTTACAACCATCTCATATTTTTTTCAATAGCCACCTTACGACGGATTTGAAGTTTCCTTGTAAGTCGTTATCAATACAAAAGGTACAATTTAAAAATGTCTTTTGAATTCGTTCATTCTTCAGATTCAATTATTAAAGAATTTATTTATGTTTACTTTTATAATTTAAAAATTTACAATTTACTTTTTTAAAGATCTCTTTTATTTTCTTTATACGAAACGTCTAGTCATAGTATCTAGTCGTAGTAAAAAGTTACATATATGATATACGAAAGTAAGTAATTAGGTACTTACTTAGTTATTGTTTACTTTATGAATAGTCATTTATCTAGTCAAAATAGGATTTATTTTATTCTAGTCACATTTAAAACGTTTGAGAGTTGCTAAAAGACATAAAACATATTGTTCTTTTATTTTTTTATTTATCTAGTCAAAGTAAAAGAACATAATATAGTCTAGTCTAGTAATTAGTCATTCAAAATCTTAAATATATTTTATTGAAAGTTGGATTTTAAAATTAGAGCGAGTTTATTTAGTCATTTTCTTTATCTAATCAAATATTTTATACATACATCATTTGTAGTATTACTTTTCGTAACTAGTCGAAAATATCTAGTCATTAAAAATCATATTAATATAATCTAGTCGGTCAAACATAATAAAAAATTAAGCTAGTCAGATAAACTAGTCAAAAGGTTCATAACAGTTTTGAATATGAGCTCTTGTCGATCTCAAAAAATATTTACTTCTAGTCCAAAATAAGACTAAAGAGCATGTTTAATATAACATATTGTCGATCTCAATGAATAATTTATGTCTAGTCTCAAAATACTAAAGTCAAAGTTATATTGAAATTTAGTAACATTTATTTTTAAATGGCTATTATTGCAGTGACCCCAAACAGATTCTTTTAACTCTATTTGATTATTATGCGATCCTAAACACCCGATAAACAACTAACATAAACATTGTTTTTAATCCTGAGTCATAGAGAAATTTTAGGTTTTACTAGGCAGGATTTTAATAAATTGATTAAAGATTTACTTTTTTTTTTAAATACTCTCACAATTTGAGAGTGTTATAATTATTTATTTTGTACCTGGTATTTAAAAACATTAAAATTGAATAATATATAATTACATAGATATTATTATAAGATGTTAAGTATATTCAAGATTACATTTAAGTTTAAGGAATAGTGTAAGACGTATATCTAGAGATATTATATATAAAATATATAAAAGGTC
This sequence comes from Phocides pigmalion okeechobee, assembly GCA_018251015.1. Classification (NCBI taxonomy): domain Eukaryota; kingdom Metazoa; phylum Arthropoda; class Insecta; order Lepidoptera; family Hesperiidae; genus Phocides; species Phocides pigmalion. The sequence goes on from DWON01010722.1 coordinate 9,734, forward strand.
TCTATCGAGTGGAATCTAGTCAGTGTGTTCTTAGCAACGCGTTCCAAAGATTTGTAAATAAGAAAACGCTATTTAAAAGTATTTACTAGGTATAAATGAAGAGTAGAGAAGTTATTTAATATATTTAATTTATTGGATTAACATTTTTATTGATCTATATATGCTTATGTAAAAATTCAAGCAATTTTATTATTTATTCAAGAGAAAATAAATTTAAACAGGCACTTTCATAAAAATACTTGTTTCTTTACAAATAATCTGCTGTATTATATTGCTATATTTCGTGTGTCATTGAAGATAATAATATGAAGTAATGTTAATTTATAATTTCCATTTTGTATGTTATATTTCAGTTAGTCGACGCAATTTCTTAAATAATAAATTACTTTATATTAAATATATTACTTACAAATTTTGAAAACGTTAAAATATATTATATACAAATCAAATGGACGATTATTTCAGAAGAAAATGTTTATATTTATTTAATAATTTATTATTTTATATTTCCCTTTGAATATTTTAATTATTAAAGATCAATTGATTTATATGGCGCAAGGATATTATGTATAAATGTTTCATGTAAATAAGTAGAAAAGTAACATTACTTAATTATTAGATATAACAGATAGATACTTAGTAATAGGTTAAATAAAATTTGTCAAATAGATTAGTTACTTAAATTATTTTAGATATAAATTAATTATTTGTGCTTCAATTTTTAAACTTTACCCGTCTTTTATTAATCATAAAAAAAAATTGAAAGTACCGCGAACTTTGGATTTTTTTTATATAACATTACTAATTTTGTTTTAAATCCGATTATATTTTAATTAATAAAATACTATTCAATGTATAATTTTATCACCC
>DWON01010723.1:0-10603 GCA_018251015.1 Phocides pigmalion okeechobee
TTTTTTATTATAAAAGAGAAACGGGCATGCAGGCCCCCTGGTGTTAAGTGGTCACTGCAGCCTATGGACAACTACGTCCAATCTCAAAGAGAACTGAAGTTCCATTTAAGGATGGACGCGGATGCGTTCCTGCTTTTGAGGACTAAGATGGTCGCCTCCAATAATGTGTATCTGGAAACCACACCTCCCCAACCGAAACAAAATACATGAAGAACATGTTGCTTTACGGCATGTTATGTGGGTGGCGGTGGTGCCGCCCCGGGCGAGCTCTAACGGATCTGCCACCTTCAGTTTTGAAATTAGAGATTACAGAAATTACTAAATACTCTTTAGCTGTAAACAGGTTTCTCATCCAAAAATACAAATTGAAAATAATTTAATTAAATTTCTGACTAAACGACTTCCTTTGAACCTTAAGTATGAGGCAGATCTATTCATTTTTTTTATAGTCTTTTATAAAATTCGTCCATCTTATCACCAGAGTGAAACGACAAAAATATATAATTCTAGCAACCCGGCTCAGTTATGCTCGGGTATTAGAGTTTATATTTACTTACATTATTTTTCTTTCATACATCCATTCAGTACCTAGTTGCAAAAACTAATAATTAAAAACATTTATTCGAACGACACCTGAGTTAATATATTTTATTTAACTATTTAATTACTCGCCCAATTTGCAAAAAAAAAACTTAACTTATTTTGCACCGAAACCTTCCTCAGGAATCACTATCTGTTGTTGAAAACTGTGAGAAAATCCGTCTAGTATTTATTGAGTTCGTTACGAACAGACAAATATGACAAGGGACTTTGTCATATATAATTTAGAGATAACATTACGATATCTACATCATTCTTTACGATTCTACTGCTGAGGACGGGTTTCTTCTTAGAATAAGAAGGTTCAGCCCTCAGTCCACCACGTTGGCCCAATATACATATATAAAGACTTAACATACTTCTTTCAGTCTTTCTTTACTGATAAAGCAAATCATAATTATTCTACAAATACTATAGTTGTTTCCGATCGCTGTCTGCATATGGCACACATATATGAGAAATTCTACTATGTAACGGGTAATCACGATTAATGATTTATTCATTGCCGATATTTCGAATGATGCATGGGCCGTGGTCACGGCTAAGTTTCTAATATCATAATCCAATACAATCCAATTTCAAATTGAAATTCAAATATTTTATTTCACTGTAAGGTATTTACGAGTACATACGCTTAATGAACGTCAAGGGTAAAATGTAAAATCAGTACATCGGCTTTGAACGCCTGTTGGCTGAGGTTGACTGGAAGAAAAAAGCCGGCGGAAAAAATATAATATATAAAAATACATAAAATAAAAATCGGCAATTAATCGTTATTCGTAAGTATCCGTTACATAGTAAAATGTGGCTTTAGGCCTTTTATCTAAGATTGACCGGGAGAAAAAAGCCTCCGCAAAAATCCCCGGTCTTTCCGTTTAAGTCGAAATCTTAAGTAAGTAACTTTTCGGCTTTTTGACTATTTCTTTTACAAAAAAATCATAAAGATGGAGATTCCACCAGGGCGGTATCACCGCCGCCCTCATAATCCGCCGTAAAGCAACATGTTCTTCATGTATTGTGTTTCGGTTGGAGAAGTGTGGTTGCCGGATACATATCATTGGAGGCGACCATCTTAGTCCTCAGGAGTAGCCACGTGTACGTTCGAGGTCAGATAGGATTTCGGTCGTGTTTGCGGTTGTACGTAGATGTCTATGGGCCGCGACTACATAACATCAGGTGGTTTGTATGCTCGTTTGCTGCTCTTCGCACCTAAAAAATATCTTTACCGTAGTTAAAAATAATTTGTAGGAAGTACCAGGCGCTCATACGTCACCAGCAGGTTTAACGCGATCGGTTCGTAGCGGCGTCTCATAGAATATTCATTGGCAACACGCGACGGTTCGGGCGACCGCGGTAATACGTCAGCATTACATCGCAATTAGGTTCAACGACATTGAAATGTGATTTAGGTGAAGATTTTCTGACCTTCTCTCTCTATTTTTTAGTTTCTAGTTTTGCTCTATATTCCAGTTTTGGCTTTGAAGATTTTTCTTGAATTAAAACGTGTGCGCTTGTTGAAAGGATCTTGCGTATAACAATTAAATAAAATCCTTTCTATAATTAACTTATAACTAACTGAGTTTATAAATAAACTAAAAAATAATCAATTTTTAACTCACTTGTATTACTAGCTATACTATATTATGTATAATAAATAATAATTTGATAATTGATAATAATAATAATAACTTAATGAACATAATTTGAATCTATGAGTTATAATACTAACAGAGCCTCTATGTAATTTGTTACATATGGGTTTTTTGTTGCCTGAAATAAATGAATTTTATTTGTTATTTTTATATTATTATTTATAATAACTATATTCATATATATTAGTGTTCGTTTCAGCCATTTCTAAGATTAGTGTCCGTCATCAAAAGTGTGTGGCCTCTATTAGTTTTAAACTTAGGTGAAAGTTTTGAAAAAACTTAAGGAAGTAGAATTAAAAGAAACTCTACTACTAACTAAGCTTCTTTTAAAAACTTTACGTTTCCTTTAGTACTGTTAAAAATACCTTTAAAATTTATCTCTTCAGCTGTTTCTAGAAAAAGTATACACATGGTTGTCTTTTCTCCTTTTTGTTTTCTTACTTTATTCTCTTTTACTCTTACTGAATACAATCTCTTGTCAACAGAGAGTTGGCTGCGACCTTCGAGTGGGTTCGACTCGTCGTGTCGACGAATGTGGCGTATGTGGTGGCGACGGATCATCATGTTCTCGGCCTCGGTACCACTGGCTGGCTACTCCTGGCTCGCTGTGCTCTGCTACCTGTGGAGGAGGTAGGTTGAAAAGATTTATATTTAATTGAGAGTGGGGTGGGACCTTCGAGTAGGTTCGACTTGTGTGGTCTACGTAATCTTCATGCTCTCGGCCTCGATACCATTAGCTAACTACTCCTATTTTCATGTGCTGTGCTTCCTATGGAGGACGCAAGATTTTCATAAATTAGCCTAGCTAAAATGAGAATGAGGTGCGACCATCGAATAGGTTCAACTCGTCGAGTCGAAAATGTGGTCTGTGGTAGCGACGGATAATCATGGTTCCTACCTAGGTGTCACTGGTTAGCTCGTAACATGCGCTGTTCTGCTAACTGTGGATGAGGTGATATTTTTAAAAATTAAGCTAGTTAAAAGCAGAGGAAAGAGAGCAAAAACTTGACGGAAAGCCGTCACCGTCGCCTAGATATTTATTTATTTAATGTTAAAAAAAAACGGTTTATCACCATTTAAATTAATTGAAAACAAACATAACAAAGAAAAGAGAGAAAAAAACAACATAAACATTATAATTAAATATATTATTGTTTATACAAAAAAACGAAGAAAAATTCGACGTAGAGTTGAAAGAGCTAGCTGGCTCTATAAGCACAGGAATCCGATTCGCGTGCCCTTCCGACAATGCATTAATTTTAAACACTAACGGTCACCCATCCAACTCCCGACCACACCCGACGTTGATTAATTTTTCATACGGCATAAATCCTTCCCTTTTACGTAACTCTCATCTAAAATGAAATAAACAATCAAAATGCATAAGGAGGATACAACGATACGTTTAATAATGAACAACCTAATAAATATTACTATGAAACACTGGCCGCATTTCCGCACTGAATAGCAATCGCACTCCTCTGCGCGAGATACGAACCAATCCTTTGATCTCCTAAGTAAACAATCATAATGCAAAACATGTATCGTTATATGTATTTGTATGTGTATGTATCGTTATATCCTCAAACAACGATACCTTGTATAATGAACAACGAAACAAATATTTCAATGAAACATTTTTGCGTCGCACGAAACGGTCATTAGGAAAATAGTCACACCGGAAACAGGAGAAATAAACAATAGTAATATTTATAACGGTGAACAACGGTTGAGCGAATTTTTGCCAACTTTTTCAAAATATCCCTACACGTGTTTGGAAATATTTGTACATTACATTATTTAAAACTAACATGAAAATTACTTATTTACTACTTTTCTATCTATCTATCTTTAGAAATAATAGAGTTGTAACCGATCTTTGTGTTTACATAACATATATGATATACATTTTATAAAGATTATAGTAGGTACCGGGTAATCAAGATTTTTGATTGCCGATATTTTTGAAGTTTGGAGAACTATAGTTCGACCGGGGATATACCACCGCCGCACTCATAATCCGCCGTAAAACATTTAATCCGCCGTAAAACATTTAATCCGCCGTAAAACATTACTTGTGTTTCGGTTGAAGAGGTGCGTTTGCCGGCTACACTTTGAAGCAAGCGACCATTTTAGTTCTAAGGAGTAGCAACGTATCTATGTTTGAGCTCAGATAGGATTTCGGTGGTGTTTGTGGTTGTAAGTGGATGTCTATGTGTAGTCGCAGCTATTTAACATCAGATGGTTTGCATGCTCGTTTGATACTCTTCTCAAATAAAAAAAAATATGTAAAATAATATAAGTAAATATAAACTCTATTACCTACCAAGTTTAGCCAGTCACTAATTATTTATAAAGTAGTAATAATAAGTAGATTTAGGTTCACAATAATATTTTTCTTATGCCCTTATTCTTAAGCCTGCTAATTAGTTCCGCAAATCGTCTTCATGTCCAAGCAGCCCTTTCTCACTTGTCTCACCACAAACACACAACTAATTGTAATCCCTACTAATTATTAGTAACCACTTATCACCAGGTCTATCTAGCATGGTGAAAAGAAGCAAATACTAGCTTAAATTCGCTCCTACAAACCTTGTAACAAGGCACGTACTCGCTCACATTCACTCCTAAAATCCATGTAAAAAAGGCACATACTCGCTTAAAGTCACTCCTAAAGACCTTGTAACAAGACACATACTCGCTCAAACCCGCTCCTAAAAACCTTATAAAAAAAGAACATACTCGCTCAATCCCGCTCCTAGTTAACGATAGAATAAAAGTGCATCAACAGCTTACGGACACCGCTAAAAGTGATGTGACCGAAAAATGGACATATTAGCTCAATGCTGCTCCTAAACCATCCAAAAAAGGCACATACTCGCTCAATGTCGTTCCTAAACCATCTAAAAAGGCACATACTCGCTCGATGTCGCTCATAGTTAACGATAGGACAAGTACCTCAGCGGCTTATAGACACAGCTAAAAGCAATTTGTCCAAAAAGGCACACTCGCTCAAACACGCTCTTAAAAACCTTGTAAGAAGCATATACTCGCTCAAACCTGCTCTTAGTTAACAATAGGACAAGTGCCTCAGCGGCTCGTTTCCCAAGGCTCAGTATAATTTGTCGCCAATTTAATGTAAAATATCGTTTTAATTAACAAATTCACCCGTTTACTACTTCAGTTAATTGCCTTTTTTATCTGCTACCTGATGAATGGAGTTTGCAAGTTTTTCTTGTATTGAAAAAAACAAAGAGTTTTATTGCCAAAGCAAATTAATGTTGCTTTACAGCGAGACGTAATCCTTTTAAACATTTCCGCTAAGTATAAAATTTAAATTTATTTTTACTTTGAATGAAAGTATTTAAAAATATACTTCAATTTCTTTCTTGCGCTTCCTTTCTTTTTTATATATGAGAAGAGTAGCAAATGAGCATGCAAATCACCTGATGTTAAGTAGTCACAGCCCATAGAAATCCACGTACAATCACAAACACGATTGAAATCCTATCTGAGCTCGAACATAGATACGTTGCTACTTCTGAGGATAAGGTGGCCGCTTCACCTCCAAGTGGAGCTGGTTTTCTCCTGTATGTATGGTTGTGTAAATACTTTTATATAATTAAATTACATCGACTGTCTTTTGAAACTTAATTTTAATGTTTGTAAATCACAAGTAGTGCAAAATTCTGTGCGTAAAGATACCGTTAGCGTTGTGTGTCATGGAACGCAAAAACGAAAAACGGACTAGACGTAGAGCAGATCGATTAATCCACCATTAGCATCTGTCGACTTTCCCGTAACCACAGTTTAGTTGAGCGCATGGTTCGAGGTCTAGACTGCGCAATTAACAATTTTTGATTGTTTATATCTTGAACCGGTAGCTCGTGGTCATAGCTAAACTACGGTGGCTGAGGGAAATATCGGCAAATAAAAAGCGTTAATCGTGAGTATTCGTTGTATAGTGAAATAAATAAATTCCGCGACGATATGTACGTAAAATCGTATTTTTATTACAATTATCTTTAAATTTCTCATTGTTATAATTAAATAAAAAAATTAAAACACACATGATTGTATCCGAAAATCGCAAATCCGTGTCCTCCGGATTTGTAATTAATGTGAAAAAATTAAAATGCGATCGAAAATCTCAAATCCGTCTCGTCTGGATCGAGCCTACTCAAGAAACTGTTGCTGAGCTGGAGACAAAGGAAACTCCGCTGATTTATCAGCAACCGATTGATGAGGGCGCACAAATTGCGAGTCGACGCTCAGATTAACAACGTCGGATTGTGTATAGTTTATTGGGGGCTGAACGGGAATTTATTTCTTTGGACCGGTATTATATCTGCCGTTTCCTATTTATCAAATCTAGGCTTAAAAGTATATAATTTTAAAATAATATTGTCGGATTTATACATTGCTTTGTACCGGGTAGTCATAATTAACGATTACTTGATTTTTGACCACAAGCCATGCAATTGGTTTGAAATATCGACAATCAAAAATCGTTAAAAGTGAGTACCCGGTACATAATATGTATGTAGCTAAATGTTTACATGAATAAAAAATCATCAATCGTGAGTTCCCGATACATAGTTTTTTTTATAGTGAAAGAGTAAGAAACGGCCATGCAGGCACCTGATGTTAAGTGGTCACTACAGCCCGTGGACAACCACGTCCAATGTCAAATAGAACACAAGTTCTATTTAAGGATGGACGCGGATGCGTTCCTACTTTTGAGGACTAAGATGGTCGCCTTCAATAATGTGTATCCGGCAACCACATATCCCCAACCGAAACACAATGCAAACCTTAAAAGTATTTATAATAAAAGTCTAACCTAAACAACCTAATGGGAGTCCGTGCCCAGGCAACTTGGTACCAAAAACGCTGGCCCCATCCCCGCGTTAAATAGCGGTCGTCATTCTCTGCTCGAGATATGAACCATCCCTCTTATCACCAGCAACGTAGATAAAATGAGTGACTAATGAAATTCAGATTCATTTGTAACTTTTATATGCTACTTATAATCCGCCATGAGTGCCTGCGGCTCAAATGAGGTGATTCAAAATTTTTTTTATACTGATATTAAACTCCGGCTTTGCCTGCGAAATACAAGGTTACATGTCTGCTGACACAGCCAAAAAGGTGACCAAATATAAAAAATCTCTATGTACCTCTCACATTATCATTACTATTAAATAAAAGTGCAACTTTGTCCGTGTATTCCTTTTTTGTTTCTTAAACACGAAAACTTGTGTAATTTACTTCAAATTGTCAAAAGAATGCTTGTAATTCTTGTCTCATTATAAACGATATATTATCATAATTTATGATATAAAAAAATATTTTCAAATCACACATACAAATTATATCATGCGTCTGCGCTTATTTTTGCGGACAAAGCTACAAGACAAACCATGTTAGTAACACGCATAATATAGTATATAATCAGGTAAATGAGAAACAAATTTATAATTGCGATTGATACTGCGACAAAAATCGCAAGTGTGTAGCTAGCCTAAAGTGAAATTTGTGGGCTAATTCTAATTAAGAAAGCCGTGAAAGATGAACGTAGAGATAAGATTTAGCGCCGCGATCCTACGGTTTATTTGTTCTGAGAGTAAGATAAGTTGATAAGAATGTTGGATGTTTCATCATAAAATCTTGTTTCTTCATCAAATTCGAGAGACTATTGAAAGCAATGGAGAATGAAAAATGAAATACGGTTTTTTATTGCACCTTCTTCAAGTTTGAGCGCAATTAGAATTGAAGAATAAAATAAGAAGTTTTTGCATTGCACGTTCTCTAATTTTAAGCGTCTATTGATAGAAATTGCAAATGAAGAATGACGCCACTATCATGTCTTAAAAATGCTACTGGTTCCCAACAAGTTATAGTGTCCTGAAGAAAGCAACAACCAGAGCTTTCCACTCCCACTAAGCTAACAATCCAGGCCTATCTTATCGCAGCACCTGGTTTCTCAAAAACTCATCGTGTCCTGAAGTAAGAAACAAACAACTAGATCTGTGAACTCCCACTGTAAGCTCACAATACAGCTGTTTCCTTGTCGCATCAAATATTTAAAAACAGTGTCACTCATTTCAAACATTACACCTAAAACAAAAAACGAATAAAAAGAACACGAAACGAATAAAACATAAAAACGAGTAACATTTCCAAGAAAATAATACGCACTTAAGTAAACGGAATGCGTAATTAAATAATTTGCTACCGAGCACACCGTTCTAAATCCCATCAATCAATGTCCCAAAAAATATAATGCTCTTAAAAAGATCATTAAGTTCGGACCGTTGTATTTCAACCCTTTAACCGACAAAGGGGTCTGACGTACCCCATTTATCATTGGCGCTCTGACACCTAATTAACAATTGAAACGTCTGGAGAAGTGAAGAGGGGCAGTTTGTCTCGGGTCAGAGGCCGCAGATAATCTCACAAAGGTAGCTGACGGGTTGAAACCGGTACAATACTGGACAATAGTACCCAATAGATGCTTGGCGTATTTAGGCTTTGTATTACAGTTTCCGTTGACAATGTAATCTTATTTGAAGGGCGTTTCCGTTACGTATAGAACTAGACTTTATCGTCACTCGCGGAGAAGTCTTTTAACAACTATAGTTCAAGATTCCGCGGTTTCAACTTTGCGTTGATCTTTGGGATTATTAATCATCTTCCTCTTTCAAACTGCGTATGTATTGCTTAGGCGGGTGGTTTACATTCTTACATATTTGTGGGCATTACTCAATCCCAACATAATATAAGATGATATAGCCTAATATAGTGTAGCCTATAACGTAACCACAGATACAGGTATGCTGTACCCAAAAAATAAGGTAGATAAGACAAATAATTTTCACGTAACAGAAAAACAAACATAACTCAAGTGGACAACGTTTCACGTTTACATAATAGTAAGGCTTGCAAATGCTGACCACTGATTTGATGTTCATTGGTCTAAACCACGTGACGTTTCGTTGGTTTATGGATCCCATTTCATACGTTATCATATTATACTGCAATAGTTATTCCATTTTGAAAACAACACTTCACACTTAGTCTTTATTTGATATATGAAAAAGGTATACTCTAAAAATATACGTAGAAATAAAGTTTAGTGTTTGCTTTTCGGTTTACCGTACTCTGGTTACCTGATATATCGCCACTTGCTCCATTAGTTTAATGTCGTTAACAAATAATAACTTTTTGATAATGACACTTTCCAAGACGGAAAACATGTGCGTTTTACAGTTTCTTTCGCTACCTCTTCTTCAAAACGAAACTATACGAGTCGGTGAGTTTAATGACATTCAAAAAGAGTTCTGTAAATAATGTACTTCGAATAAAAATATTATGATTTTGATTTTTCATATCAATAATGTGGAAAACGGGCATCATATCCTTCTAATTTAAATGATCTCTGCAGCCCACTGACATCCACGTACAACCTTAAACAAGCCTGAATCTACCTATTATCTATTAGGTCTTACATATGCGACTCCTGAGGACAAAGAATGTCACCTCACTTATAAGTGTAGCCGGCAACTGCAATCGTACAACCGAATCAAGATTTTTTCCCCGTAGCTACCCGCCGAATTACAGTTGTACCATCTATAAAAATGATAGGTAAAAAATGTGACAGGTATTTCACAACTACTGTTGCCGCAGCTCGGTTTTGTTTTTAATTTACCTCGTTTCTTTGTTCGAAGTCATCATTACCGACTTCAAACGGGGCAACGATTAATTTCCAACTGCACGGTAACGCACTGCTAGTGATAATTTTTTACAAGCACCACTTTGAGTTTGAAATTAAATTGTGAATTTCATTTCTTTTTCCGGATTTATCTTTTTGCAAGATATCACCGCACCGCATCTTTTTACAAGATAGAAGGTGGAAGAACTATAGTTCGACCGGGGATGTACCGCTGCCCTAATAATCCGCGGTAAAGCGTTACTCGTGTTTCGGTTGGAGTGGTGTGGTTGCCGGCTACACTTTGAACCGAGACGAACATCTTAGTGCTCGGGAGTAGCAACGTATCTGTATTCGAGCTCGGATAGGATTTCGGTCGTGTTTGTGATTGTACGTGGATATCGATGGACTGCGACTACTTAAAATCAGATGGTTTACATGCTAGTTTGCTGCTTTTCTCATATAAAAAACTAGTACGCTTCAATCTCCACATCTATTTTAATCGTGAAGCAATTCTTGCGTTGGTTCTTCATGTTGAATCGGCACACTGTCTTTAAAGGTGGTAGAGCCGTTAGAACTCGTCCGGAGCTGCACCACCGCCACCCTCATAACCCGCCGTAAAGCAACATGTTCTTCATGT
>DWON01010724.1:0-10602 GCA_018251015.1 Phocides pigmalion okeechobee
AAATAGAACTTTTGTTCTATTTGAGATTGGACGTGGTTGTCCATGGGCTGTAGTGACCACTTAACATCAGGTGGCCTACATGCCCGTTTTTTACTCTTTCATAATAAAAAAAAATGTACTGTACATTATTTTCAGGCACATATTCTCTATATTTTATGAGAAGAATATAATAAGCGAAAATACTTTATTCCGCATGATTTTATTTTGGGATTCAATAAAGTTTGATGATTAGATTTTTTCTGTCAAACAGAACTGCGGACGAATCGATATATCTGTGAAACTGATAAAGTAAACTTAAATATATGTAGATTGTAAAGATGCTGTGCAAATTTAGCATTGATAATTATTTGATATAAATTGCCCAAAAGAATAGAAATATGTTTTTGAACATAATAATAAAGTTGACAGTACTTTATTTCAACAATATGTACTTTTTCTGCTTTTAACACTTTACCTACGGGATACACAACTGCTGTGGAGTAGCACGCTTGTAGCTAGTACACACTTGTGTACATACAAATCTGTATGGATTACGGGCGAACACAAGTGTTTGGTTTACATCAGCGCTACAAGACTGCGAGCGGAAACAACGTCTGTGTATTCTTAAATGTTATACAGATGCTAAAAAATACTACAATTTTGTGAATTGTCGGCGCATCTCCAGTCTAAAGAAGACTTCCAGCTTAACCGCCTCCCGCAAAGCTGACTTAATGTAATATATAAGAGCCGTCGTCACAGTGTTAACAATTGTTCTAAAGTGGGAGAACTATAGTTCGTCGGGGAAGGTACCACCGCCGCCCTGATAATTCACCATAAAGAACTACTTGTCTGTCGGTAGGAGAGGTGCGGTTCTCGGCTACACATTGAAGCGAGGCGACCATCTTAGTCCTCGACCTTAGATAGGATTTCGGTCGTGTTGTACGTGGATATCTATGAGCTGCGACTGCTTAACATTAGATGGTTTGTTTGCTCGTCTGTTACTCTTCTCACATAGAAAAATTGTAGTAACCCTAGCAGTAATAGTTATGCGTGATTGCTTAGTTAGGACAGGCAGTAAATATGAACAATATTGGACTAATGTGGACACTTTGATTGTTCACGTGCAAATGGGTGAACAATAGTCAATACGCAGTCATGGATGTGTGAATAATAAAGTTATTTGATTGTTCTAGGAACAAATTTATTCCTATTTCATGTGTTTTTTAAATGTAATGTAATTTATTTGAAGATAGTAATAAGTTTGGGTTAGGCTTTTATTATAATTAGTCTAAATATATTCGATCAATTCGTTAATCGAATTTAAATGAGTAACCATTTACATTATTAGGCAACAGAGAATTATTTATTGTCTTCAATATAATGGACTGTTATGTCTTCGTACTCTACTAAGCAACAAAATACGATTGATTATCATAAAAATGTAAAGGGCTGAAAAATCTAAATGTCTTAATTTATTTAATATATTTTTATCTAAAAGATACTGTATTTGTCTGAACTCATAACCCTAGGAATACATAATAAATCTAAAATAATTACATGAATTTGATGTTAATTTCAATTTTTTAGATCTGGGTCTTTGTGTATTCGTCTCGTTCATGGCACCCATAACAGATAATCCTAATTTGTGGCTATGGTTGTAGATGGTGTTTATTTTTTACGATTTAAATATATTTGATGTTTAGACTAAAGGTGAAATAGGAAAAAATAGAAACCCGTGTAAATCTTTCATTAAATTTAATGGTCCGTACGGGCATAGAATTGATATCTTTAGGTATTAAAAGTAGATATAAAATTGGTATTTGGATTATGAGGTAAACTAAAATGAGCTTTATTTTACTTTTTACTTACTTCTTGTACTAGCTTACGATGACAGTAAGTGTTCCTAGATTATTCATGTCAAAATAGGGCCCTGTTGCTTGCAACATGTCATTATTCCCTTGCTTAAAATCCGTTCATTAATGATATAAACCAATGAACCTTACCTTGACTGTTGTAGTGTACAGCTCCCTTTGTCTATACGTAATTCGGACGCCATTTTCCGCCATATCATCGTACAATTTATCAACAATGTTCTCAATACGTTTCGCTTCTTCAAAGTTTAAACTAGTATTTTCAAGCTTCAAATTTCGCTTAACTCTTCTATGTTTGTCAACAATATGGTTTCCGACATCACCAGTATACAAACGTTCAAGTTTGTTCTCTTCAGCAAACATTCTACACATTTCTAATGTATCTTGACGTTTTCTTTCTATTAGCTTTTTGTCGACTAAAAGTAGAAATAAGTGCGTGTTGGATTACGTATAGTAAAGGGTTGCGTAATCGGGATAAGGCAACCAAAAATATCTCGTATTTGATGAAGTACCTACTAATTTTCGTAAAAGAATTGTCAAGTTCTATTATTACTTAATTTTTAGATATTTTCCACCATATCCTTCAACAGTACGAGAGGAGGATATGCCGATATTTTTGTTACCTTAACAAGCAGGTATCTCATAAATTGTACACTTAAAAATATATAAATTAAGAAACTTTAACGTAATTTTAACGATACAATGATATTGACATGTCTATATATGTATTGGATATTTCTTTCAGTTACATATTAAGAACGCCTCCATTTTTTTTCTCTCATTCCATTATATGATCAGATAGCAGTTCTAAGAATACACAAGCTTCCTAAATTTCACGTATGCTAATAGCCTTTGAATAACATGTGACATATAAATAGACAAGTAGATGGATAGAAAGACAGACCAGTAGCGGAGAGATAGTCAGACAGACAAACAGAAGGACAAACGGACGGATAGAAAGATGGGCAGACGAACAAATGGACAGATGGACAGACGGACAGACGCTTGACTTGTGTATAGTTCTACTATCTAGTAAATATGTATCTAGAACAAAACTGTACCAATGATGTACCTTAGTACAAAGCTGCGTACTCGCGGCTACTTAAGAACTAATCGATTATGCTATTGAACTCTCGAACTAGGCCAGGCACAGACATTCATTACGAGTAAAATGAGATCTAAAGATCAGATTCTTGAGGCAATTGATCACTCTAGTAGGGTTTTCTACTAAAAAGGATACTAAATAGGATCTACTATTTGATGAGAATTTTGTGAGAAAGATATTTATGAACGTTAACCTGCTTTTCCCGTGAAATATTAGTTGAGACGCCTGTTACATTACAGCAATAGGTATTCATTAAAAAGGCGGTTATTTTAATTATAATTATTTTTTATCATGGCTCAATTCCAATATAATATAGCGTCATAATATTTACACAGCCTATAACAAGACATGAGCTATAGATACTGTGTATAAAATTTCGGGCACATTAAAATCAGTTAAATAAAAGATTCAGTTTAAAAAAGAACCACAAACAAATAAATAAACGGATGGCGTTTCAGTTTTAGTAAAAGTAAGGGACTATTATGAATCATTACGTAATAATAAAAGGTATCAAGATTTATTATAATACAATGGGGTTTGCTTTGCGTTTGCTTATACGGCCCTTGGCACTGGCACAACCCAACATTTTTATGAATATTAGAATGCAGTCTCTCTAATCTAAAAACCTGACGAATGTTTCTTTTAATCTACAAGAAAACTGAGAACGAGTATCTTTCGTCACGGGATTGATGAAAGATTATGTCGGACCAACGGACTAAATCTGACAGGTGTTCCTTGTAATCCACTAGACAATTGACAACGAGTATCTTTCGTCAAGAGATTTACGGAAAGTTATGTCTGACTCCAACCTACTTCAAACCTACCTCAAACAAACCTACTTCAAACCTGGTGAATGTTTCTTTTAATTTACTAGAAAACTGAGAACGAGTATCTTCCGTCACGAGATTGACAGAAGGTTATGTAGAGCTCCACCCGACAAAAACCTGCCGAGTTTACCTTTTAATCGATTAGAAAACTGAGAACGAGTATCTTCCGTCACGAGATTGACAGAAGGTTATGTAGAGCTCCACCCGACTAAAAACCTGACGAGTTTACCTTATAATCGATTAGAAAACTGAGAACGAGTATCTTCCGTCACGGGATTAACGGAAGGTTATGTCGGGCTCCAATCTATTAAAACCCTAACGAGTATTCCATCGCTTTTCAACCCGGGGCGGAGACGCAGGATCGCTTTCGCTCACACCTGCGATTCCGTGGCGTCCGATCTCAACGGACCTTTGAGGACAACTTGTAATATTTGAGGCAATATATTGAATATGAGGATTAATTAACAAATAAATCTTTCTAAAGTTATACTGCATAATATTTATTCATCAAGGACTGATTTAAAAAGAGTGCCGAGAGTTTTTTCCGCGGGTTTTTTCTCCCGGTCAACCTTAACCAACAAGCGCTCAAATCCTTGTTGATACTCCTTGATTACTGATTTTTCATTGTACCCTTGACATTCATTAAGTGTATACCTTATAATGAAACACAATATTTGAATTTAATTTTCAACTAAAATCTTTATTTCTGTGTTGAAGGTGTCAATAACATTGGCGTTTTGAAAATAAAATGTCAACTATCTAATTGTTTTAGATTAATAAATCGGTGGTATAATTCAATAGGGGTTGTACCACTGCCTTACCACTTTTTAACCTAAAAAACTGATAGAACTATGAGGACCAAGCCCAATAGCTGCTACAACGTTGTAATGCAATTCCGGCTTCTTTCTCCAGTCAGGCAGACATGTAAATCGTTAATTTAAATTACCATTATATGTCTGGGTGTGTTAAAAGTGTTAAAAGCGCTATTACTGTTTACTTGGTTATTACTAGTTGAACAAAATACAAGGAAAAGTATTAGATACCTACGTGTCGTACGTAATTGATAGTAATAAGCATAAGAATCAAGTTATTCATGTATGTTATTTGAAAATTACAAATTATGTGGTCGCTTGCTTGATTGAAGTCGGTATCTATCGTTCACTGGCGTTAAACTGCAGCTTTGTTCGCGATTTATTTCGCTGCGGCTTAGATGCTTACCATTAATCATTGAGCAATATGTTATTTGAAAAATATTACTTAAAAAGATGGTTGTTTTAACACTGTGAGTGCGGCGCTCATATATTAGATGAGATCAGCGTTGCGGCAGGCGGCATTAAACTGGAGCATATTTTTCTAGACTAAAGATGCGCCGACAATTTACTGAAATATTGTATTCTTAGCATGTATGTATCATCTAAGAATACACAGACGTAACTTTTGTTGGCCAGTAATCATTGTTAACTATAATTACTTTTAGTCATTCAGTGCCAATATACAGCCTATAACAAGACAAAAGTACAAAATATATAAAAATATATCAAAAATTGATGACAAAATATGAAATAAATTAAATCAGTAGTTTTTGTTACAACGGAAACATAACCCAGACATGAAAAATCCCAGACACATAAATAAACAAACAATGTTTAAATATTAAATCATAATGAGAAGATGACTGATGATAATGATAAAAAAGGTACCTCGTTTAACTAATAACTTTAAAAAGTATATAGTTAACTTACGTTTTTGCACATTAAGAGTTGGTATCAAACATTTTACAGAAAAATAGTAAAAACATATCAAAAATAACTTCCAAACGTAATTCATAGTTTAAAGTCAGCGTTTTTACTTCATTTCTATACAACTTAAATGGAAAACGATAAAGTTAAGTTACAAGATTGTGTGAAATTTATCGTTTACGAATAGGCACCTATTGTTTTATTGTTTGCATGATGTGGTAACAAATTTGTGTTTAAAGATATTACTAGAAACGAACGTATTGTACTAATCTTTTTGTTTGAATATATTCGTGGTTGACAGGTGTAATAAATATTATTATATTTATCGCAGTGTCTTCTTTGACCTATAGTTTTGAAACATAACTTAATTCGGTAATAAGTTTTAAAACACTATTTACTTTTAAGAAGATGTAAGAAATTTACATGGACTTTTAATACACTTACAAAAAACGGAAATTATCAACATCGTTATTTTTGTCTGTTACCACATAAGTGCATTTCGTTGAACGATTTGGATATTCTTTTTTTGATGGATATAGTTCCTGATTTAAATGATTACTTTCGTATGTGAACATTTCCAATGTCAAATAGGGAAGCAGTCCTACCTGAATTCAATCACAGATGTATTTACTTCTGAGGACTGAAACGGAAAGGTAAATTACCAATTTGATAAAAAGGTTTTAACACAACCTTTATTGTTATATAATTATCATACTTTTATATACATATAAAAGATGGTAGAGCCGTTAAAGCTCGCCCGTGGCGGTATCGCCGCCACCCTTATATTTGAGATTGGACATGGTTGTCCATGGGCTGCAGTGACCACTTAACATCAGGTGGCCTGCATGCCCGTTTCGTACTCTATCATAATAAAAAAAAGTAACGATTTCCATGCTGCAAAACTAGTTTTGTAGGAGACACAAAAAAACTTTGAATTTTGTCTATTAAATGTATTAAAGAAAAGCTTTAAAAGTATTTTTATCTAAAATTATGAAATAATTAGAGACCGCATAAGGTTAAAAGTAGAATCGATTAACAGTAAAAAAATCGATTTTTTCTACGTGCGTTTTTTATGAAATTCGCGATAAAGTTAGTTTATGGGTCCTGCGAAAACATAACTTCCTATCTGTTGCCTAATTTAGAACATGGAAGCGAGCACGCAGCCCATCTGATTTAAATCACCGCTTTAGATCAGATGGTATTTTTAATCTATAACCGATCATAAATATAATGGAAAATTTAGTTAGATCACAGATACTCTGCGACCTCTAAGGAATAATTAGGAAGATCTCATACTTACACCGCTGTAGTAAGATAGAAATAAGAATTTCCGTCGCAGTCAGTCTTTAAATTATTCTTTTTTTAAGTTCTTTAGTTAAGTAAAACAAGGTACCTACTTCTTTGTAATATTACAATGAACACTAGATATACATACAATGCATATATGATCGGTCATTTGTGCAACGCAAATAGGGTCACCGTATGCTCCTTTGAACCAGCGACCTCAATTGTCCGTTGCTTATTGGAATATCATAATAAATTCTTTAAGTAAAAACACCTGCTGATGGATTCGCGAATTCGAAGATAGAAAGTAACTTTTTATTCTGGCATTAAGTTGTACAAGCCTGTAGTGTGCAGTCGTGTTCAGTGTGTCAGTGTGTGCGCACGCTTTCGACCACCGCGGATCGCGACCCGTTAGTCACGTTACGTATTACCTCGAAAAAGAATTATTCTGTGTAAGCATTTTATTATGTTAATAATAACTAGCATAATTCAATCGTCACGTACTCGTTTTTTTTTTTAAGACAATTTTTTACAACATGGAATAACCAAACTTTGGCGTTTGACTCCGTTTTTTGTTTATCTGTGATTGGCATTGAATTCATTGACTATTACATTTTTTATCTACATTGTTATTAGTACTTAGTCTTGAGTGAATGAAAAATGGTAAACAAACAGCAATGGTATTTATCTAGTAACTCACAATGAGATTGAAAAGAAAGTGAGTGTGGTACCGTTATGCAATTCACTATACTACGGACCTGTCCAAGAATGCTGATCGCTCTACAATACTAGTGGAATGTAATTGATGGAATACTGCTAATAGGACGCCACGATTTACAGATCGTTGCGAATATCTAGATGATAAAAATTGAGGAAAAAAATATTTTCCTTTTTTTATTTAAGACATGCAATTAATTCATAATAGAAGTAATTGTAATATTTTATATCTTCTTTTTGTTAGGGCCAATAGCGTTACGGTAAACATTTTAAAATTATGTGAATTTCTGTATTAGATCTATGTCTTTCAAAAGCTACTTTCGATACCAACGTCCGCTCGAACGTTAACAATTACAAAATCAAATATTTTTTTCTCAAAAAAAAAAATAGCGAATTATCTTACACGTACTGTAATGATTAATATTGCAAATAATTAAAGTCTAAATGTTATTAAAATTCAAACATCGATTATAATCAATATACGTAATTAATAAAACTGCAACTGGCAGTCTGTACAAAAATAAATATATTTAAAAAATCATAATGGGTGCCTTTATATACTGTATGATTGTGCACGTATATGTCAAAAACGGTTATCCGATTTGAATCACTTTTCAGGATTATATTGTGACGGGCTTCACATAACATTTAGTGTTTTGTTAATTAAAATCGATTTAAACATAAATAACGTGGGAACAGGTAGTATTTTATATAGTGTTTTAATGGCTCCTCCAGTGTAATGTATTCAGGAAAAGAAGTATGGCAGATTATTCCATAAAAATCGTGCTCAGCCTTCGCGAAAATATTAAATCAAAATCATTTCAACCGTTTCAAGATTAACTCGTTTGTGAAGACCGGCAAAAAAAAACAGGTTGTTAGCGTTCATTCAAGCAAGGACATTTTGGGTTTGACGACATTACCGTTTGACGTAATTTACGATTAGATATGCGTGTTAGTGACGGCAATAGAGAGCTTCGCATAAAGAGAGTATAAAGGAGAGAATAGAAAAGAAAAGCCATTTACAAAACTATGAAAAATACTAATATGGGTGGGATCCTTAAACAAAATTAATTTATGATCCCCGTTTGTTGATTATTATCAATGCCTGTAACAGGACTTTATTTTAATAATGTTAATAGATATAATACCGAAAATATATTTTTCGGTAAATACACAGTACCCCTGAAGGGTATTGGGTGTTCGTACTGTGCTGCGTGAGTGTGTATATTCACATAGTTACACTTTCTTCATGTTAGAAGAGTAGCATACAAGCGGGCCATCTGATATTGACTTGCTGCAACCCCTGAACGATCACATTAAACATAAAACAAAACTGAAATCCTATTTCTGATAGGTCATCTGTAGATGTTGCTATTCCTGTCCACATTATGATGTCATATTTCCTGTCCAGAGAAAAGAACTCCAGCGTAGTGCCGCCTCCAATCCTGACTCAATGTAAGACTTGAGCGCCGCAGTCAAAGTGTTAACATGTTATTTTAGTCGTAATTTTTATTAAACTTTACATATTTTATTACATGTTAACAATATTACTTAGTTTAGAAGTAATTACATAATTAAATTTAATTACAAATATTATTAATAGTCTGATTGACCTTGTACTTTGTTATGAGTATAAAATTGACATCTAAGCAACATTTAACTATAAATTAATGTGCCTACTAATTTGTATACACGAACATGGCCATATAACAAAAAACTGCTTAATATTTTTATGGACAGGAATTGACCGTCCAATTGTTTTCTGCGGCATAATAGTCTTATGTTGTACATATTTGGCGATTTTCATAAAAATGTGATCACGACGACGCCCGGCACATAAAAATATCTAAATGAAAAATGAAAGAATGTATAATTAAAATAAACGGATACGTAGATATGGAGTTAAATTATTAAAAAAACACGTGATGTCATTAAAAAACAAAGATATTTTTTGTACAACAATTTCAAATGTTTTGTTAACTTGTACCTTACGTGAGCGTATTAAATTACGAATGAAATTATTTTTTTCCGTTCTTTTTATATTATTCTCATACTATATACACAGTATAAAACTAGACAAGGTACTAAAATAAAGAGTACAGAGCGATCGCGGAGAAGAAGCATAACGACATAAGAATACGACAGCCCGTTTGACGTCATGCCGTACGTTAATCTTAACTCCAAATCGCAATACATTTTTCATATTTACAAAAATATGTTTTTAGGTAGAAACGGTCACCTAGTTCCTACCACGATGTTATTAGTCACTTTGAAATAGAAGAACAATTAGACCAAGCAATTATACAAGTGTGTACTATCCAGTCAACCGTGAATCGTGTTATATTTTGCGTAAGATTTGTGATTGCAATTGGAACACTTGATAAATTATGATTGAATCTATTATGTAAGAATAGGTGGTAAATGTCTTTCAACTGGGGAGGTACCACCACTCTTAATCCACTCTAAAACTTCTATTGTTTCGTGATAGCGGGCTGCACGTAAGCGAGGCGACAGTCCACAGACTGAGATGTCCCAACGCAAATATTTACCGCTTCTATAGGACTACGCTCCTTTCTTAGGTCGTATGTGCTATCCAAGAGCTGCAAAGAACTTAAGAAGAGATATTTCGAACCAGTTACATGGCTCGTGGTCACAGTGAAACTGCGGTGGCGGTCAAAAATTAAAACTCGTTATGAGTACACGGTATATAGTAAAATGAAAAATTGGATATTTGAAATGTAATTATTGCTTTGAATTTTTATTATACTCGTGAGTACCCAGTACTCAGTAAAATATATAAATACCGCGATAGTTACAATCACATCTAATTTTGAAATAAAATAAAGTTTCTTTTTCTAATGTGTTTTTTTTTATTGCGAAAGTGTAAGAAACAGGCATGCAGGCTACCTGGTGTTTAGTGGTCACTGCAGCCCATGGACAACCACGTCCAATCTCAAATAGAACAGAAGTTCCATTTAAAGATGGACGTGGAAGAGTTTCTAGTCTTGAGGACTAAGATAGTCGCCTCCAATGATGTGTATCCGGCAACCACACTTCCCCAACCGAAACACAATATATGA
>DWON01010725.1:0-10602 GCA_018251015.1 Phocides pigmalion okeechobee
AAGAGTAGGAACGCATCCGCGTCCATCCTTAAATAGAACTTCTGTTCTATTTGAGATTGGACGTGGTTGTCCAAGGGATGCAGTGACCACTTAGCATCAGGTGGCCTGCATGCCCGTTTCTTTTTTTTTCCTAATAAAAAAAAACTGAAAGTATCTGTATAGAAATATAAGTTGACATATATTTATAAAAAAATATGACGTATTTTATAATTATTTGTACTATTCGTATAAATATTGAATATTTAACGACCAATTCGGGTTTTTTAAACTGTGCCAAAAGTGCCTTTTGATGTTGCCAATTGTTTTTTGTTGTAAGAGATACCGCTCACCTACAAGTGATCTCTTAATCTGTTTGTTGCCTTCAAATGGAATAAAACAAGAATCAAAACTTTTCAACTGGCAGGAAAAATATAAAGTTTCATGTAAAATAGCAGTAACCGTTGAAAAACGTCGAAATGTACTAGTTTTTATTTATTAACGCTATGAAATCTGAAAATTTTAAAAGATGAACTGTTTGTAAAACTATGAGACTATTCTTAAAGAAGCTTTAAAAACAAAAGCTATTCGAGGAGACAATGCCCTTAGATGTTAGGGTGTTGAACTCGATAGGTCGAAACCCTTGTTAGCTTTGTCCGTCGAGATGACTTATCGCAATACTGAACACAAACTGGCAAAAGAACTAGACACGTTGCTGATTATAGACTCATTGCTAAATCTAATGGATTATCCTCGAAGTTAATGACGCTGTTTACATTGCTAAATGTAATACATAGATATGAGATCCAAAAGGACTACATAGATTTATATAAATACGTTTTTTAACTATTTATCCATCCTTCATTTAATATCCACTGCAGGTTATAATAAGTGTTCCTTAATTGGCACAACTTAACCCAATTTTGTGCTTTCTAAATCCTACAATTTCTCTCTGATTTTAATGTTAATCCACCTCATCTGTCGTAAGATATGAGGTTAATTATAATGCTTGCTAAATATTTCAAAACAAAGAAATCATTTTAATGCAGAATACATTTATAATTAAAATGCTCATAAAAGTGATGTTTCGTATACAGATGCCAGTATAATAGATGAACAGAATCGTTACAATTGGTGACCTATCGTAAATATAGGATGCGATTATTGTAAGCAGAGACTATAAATAAAAGAATACGTTGACACACGAGAACTCTTACCCATTGTTATAAACGTTGTTTCAGTGTCTTATGTGACAATAAATATTTTCTTTCTGAATAAAAATACATTTCGCGGCGAGTATTGAAGTGCAGATACTCGTTCGCTGCTGTATTATCATACGATTGTTTTGCTTTAATTATGCGGTGGCAGCGTATACCCTGGGTTCCTCTTTGCACTTTTCAAATATTCCATTTCGAATCTACAGTTTACACGTCATTTTTATGATCTGTCTACGCTTACAAACGTTGAGAATGGTTAAAAAGTTTTTAGTGACACCATCACGCGAAATATCTTTCGTTTACAAAGAAAAGAGCATGGTGATAAAGTCTGTGCCAAACTTTATGACCGTTCTGAACATTGCTCGAGTCTCAAGTGGAGCATGTTCAAAATTGTCTCAATAAACAATGTACTGGAAAGTGATTGTTTTTATTTTAATTTTGCACATACACAGAATAATACTCAAACAAAAATGCTAATATTTTTATTAGTTTATGTAATTAAAAATACCTGTCAAAATAGCTTGCCTGAAGTTTTGAGTACACAAATACATCGCAGGCGTTATTCACGATGCATCTAATTGATTTATATTATAGTGTTTCTCTCCTATTGTCACCTGAGGTCGAGCAAACATAACGATACTACATAACTAGCAATGCGATCTAATATGAATAAGTTTAATCAAAAGTAAATCAAACAGGGACCCATAAAATCCGTTCAAGCCGAGCAAATGCGCCCCTACTTAAATATTAAATGAGCGGTAGTAATGGACGGAGTTGACGCGTGCCAAATATCGTTTTTACGCTAATTAAAATTGCTACTCGGGTATGCCAAATCCCAAAAATTACAGATGTAACGGCCAAGTAAATTGCCACTTAATTGCTATTTATTTTGTATTGCGTCATATGTATGTATATTCTGCTATACTCTTGTTTTAGTTGACTTTCAAAAAAAAGAAGTCTACCGATGAATATGGTTCTAGAACAGTCACAAACACAAACAGGCACATCCGATGATTTGTGTTCACTACAACTTGTAGGATTACATGAACATATTACAAGTATCTTTTAGGTATTTTTCTACTTTTAAGGATTAATATTGTGTACGAATTTGATCAGCTCCTGCATCGGCTATTTCCTTTCGGCTTGAATGAAACGTACATATTCCAAGTCAATAATTTTGTGCGCCATAAATATATACGGGGGTCTGCAATTGAAATGCACAGATAACCCACTATTTAAATAGTCCTAAAGATCTAATTGGCGCATGTTGTAAAAAGGAGTGACACAAATTTGTGTGCAGATTTTAAAAATAAAGATTGGCAACATATAAAGGGAAATTACTCAATTAAAGAGTTAAACAGAGAAGTCGAAGTGGCTTTATCGCTGCGGAAACTCGTCAATAATGCGGAGATAATGCGAGATAGAGAGGGATAGTGGTAGCGATAAGTTTACACGGCCGTCGGGACGCCGGAGGTAGCTTTATTGCAGAAAGCTCACTTATGGCGATGAGGTATAGCTTTCGGATGTGTTTGGGAATCACGAACGTTTAAAGTGTCTCAGTTTCGAATACTGTGTAAGAGTTGCCTGTTATTTCCATGCTACTGAAATTTAACATTTTTTATTATTTATTTATCTGTTTTATAAACAACTGTTTATTTATTTTTTGTCTAATTCGGTGTAAAACTGCTTATTGTATAAAATGCGTAGTAAAACAGATACAAAATTATAGCTGCAAATACGGTCAAGATTAGGAATTAAGTCAAAACTTGAAACTTATCAATTCACTGGACTGGACTGGACTGGACCAATCTGCAGTTACACATATACTTGGTATCAATTACCGCTAAAACGGGTATCTAGACTGCATGATTGTTTCTGCATCCACTATATACTTTAAGAATATATTCCCATTGTACTTTACTAAATGAATTTTTCTAATGATGAATTGCCCTGGACTTAACAATAATATATTCTACTCCAGCCTGGTAACACAAACGTGGTTGGCCGGTATCCTGCGCGGCTCTAGGCATCTATTCTGGCATCGTGCCATCTGGTGTCAATGTCACACTTTTTGTTTCACTTACGATACAAACAATCACGTTTCACCTATTTAAGTTTCCTGCCGTGAAGTAATACTTGTATTTCGATGATAGCTCATTTGAATTTAAAGCGACCATAGCTGCCAGGAGTAGCGTTGCACTTGTGATCGTTTTCATGTGAGATTCCTGTTCTATATGGAGTTAGTTACAGATAATCATTAAGAATAATTGATATGTTAAAGTTAAAGAGGACAATAAAATAACTTGGCTTTAGCTTTTGGCATAATGAATAAGTTTCTTGTTCTTTAAACAGTTATATGATAAAACAATATTACGGTAGTGCTAACCTAGAGGTCAATACGTAGATTGGAGCATCGACGTGGAAAATCTAATCAACGTACATACGTACGTGTAACACAGGTACGTTATGCATACATTACGTCCAATCTGAGCGAGCTAGACGATCGTCGTTCCTCAACCGCATTTAGCTTAATGAGGGCTGAGCGTACACTCAATTACTTCTACCACTGCACAACATTCGCCCATAGAATTACGCAGTTTAAGAGGGGACGAACATTGTTGTTTTGCCATGCTCATGCCATTACAGAATTTCATGTAAGGAAAGTAGCAACAAGCATGAAGGCTACTTGATGTAAATTAGTCGCTACAGCCCATGGACATTCATATACAAACTCAAATAGGATTAAAAAATCTATCTGAGGTTGTACGTAGATGCGTAATCCAAGGAACACTATCGCCTGGTTTAAAAGTGTAGATGACTACCGTAACAAGAGTTGCTTGATGGCGTGCTAAGAGGGTTACTAACGAACGTACTATAGATGTCTCACGATGGTTAGTTTGTGGTGTACCAAATTTTGTGAATGGTTGTGGTTGTTAATACTTTTTTATATTTATAATAAAGTGGTCAAATATTTGGAATAATTTATTAATGTAGAGGGGAAAACATCTAGAGATCGACAGTCTAAGAAATGGTCCGGCCAGGTATCCCAACAATGCGTTCACAACAACTAGGCGGAGAACTGAGCTCTCAGAAACAATAGATGTATCTTGTATTGTATTTCAACAATACATGTTGTATATATAATATGTGACAAGAAAATACTTCTGTACAAAAAATACATACAATTGTATAGACGATGTTCATCTATTTATTCAGTTGGTGCTGTCTCCATTATTTTGAAATATATAAAGATAATATGCGCTAGTAGATTTAAACTCGGTAACGGTAAAATTTTGCTTTGGCAATATAATAAGCACTGTCGTAATCAGCAATATTTTAAAGAAATTCTCGCTATCTATTAATGCAATCTTATATTTTTCTATGATAAGTGTACCTTAAGAGACCGTTGCAGATTTACGATTAAGGAGCCGTGTTAGCTAATACCCAATAGCAAATACATATTACTTACGAAAAGATCGACGGACTCCAGATAAAAGAACTAAAGAGTTTTGTTGAATAAAAGCAATGTAGTCTGTATGAATAAGAGCATGTAGTCTCCCTATGTCAAGTAGGCACTGCTTACCATGAACATATATATGTAACTAACGTACACCAGGAATCTGATTTAAAATCGATTACTGACACCTTGCTATTCCTGACGAGTAAGATAGAATGCCTTGAACAACAGAATCTGCTTTAAACACCCTTTTAAGTAGATCACAGTAGCGCTACCTTCTTGATACAGAGTAGATATAAATAAGCGAAGGTCTCAAGGGAACCTCTAAAGGTTCTATCAATGTTAAAGCCAAAAATACAACTGTTAACCCAACAAATGTAATCCCGACAAGGTCCTATAAATAATTGATAGCCGTCTTCACGATTAACCACTATTTGATAGATTGCTTAATGATGCATCACGGCTTATTGTGTTTTTGTGGCCGCGAGGTCGGCGCGACCTTCGCAGTTGGAGGACGGCATTAAATATGAATTTGGTCTGATAGAGGCTGGTGAGGCCACAGGCCAAGGTCACGTGCGAGAACAGGCTATATCTGGTTAATGTTATAGTTAGAGTTTAGCCTCCTTGGGTGGATCCGCCCGCGACTTTCCGGATATAAACTTTATTTATTTTTTTACGCAAGTGCTCTGGATATTTCGTACATTGTAAAGGTTTTGTTATAATAGAATATACAAAGGAAAACTTAATTGAGAAAATCGATATTAATGTCGTTTCTTTTACTCCTATTAAAATCGCGGTATTACATATAGCTTTCTGTTTCATTCGTTCTTTATATAAAGAGGACTGATATAATATAATTGTAGTACTAGAATGTTGAATCTCACTGATTTATAAAATATATCTTAAATTTGTAAAATTATAGACGCAAACTACGTTATTTGTATTGTTTTGTGTTCCTGTAGTATTTTTTTCTGGTATACCGGGGTTCATTCCCAGTGTTTCTTTTTTATTGTCTAAGGACTAATAATGAGAGTACTTCCCAAATATATCAACAGCAAGTGTATTCAGAATGACACTTTTCCTTGGTATAACTACAGTCTGTGGGCTCAGAACGCCTCCCTAATCAATCATCAATCTATGAAATAGTATTGCCAGATGTGGATAACTTGGATCTCTAACATGTGAACTGAAAACGTTAGTCCTTCTGTATTCGATCTATGATCTATGCACTAAGAATGCCATGGAATTACTCGCAGTAAGTATGTGTGTCGCAGCGGAGTGGTTGTTGAAGCCGTCTAATTGATAGATTGCTAGATTATTGGTGGCTTAGTGCACAGAAAGCAAATGCCTTATGCTTTCGTAATTGAGAGAGAAGGGATAGATGTAAATATATGTATATTATAAGTGTTAATCTCAGTATTGCCTGAACGCTCGTATGCGGGACTCATGTAACATACTAAAAATATAATACTGTTACTGTTAGTTAAAGTATTATCAACACTATATCAGCAACTATTTTAACGTATTATCAGTATAGTGAATCTGATGATGAGTGTGAGATACGTTTGTATCAGACGTCAAATCTAGTTTCAAACTTGTTTATCTATAGGCTTGCTTTTAAATTCTATTTGCTCTTGGCAGTTATTGATCCACTATTACACTCCTTTGCAAGTCTTGGGTGCCCTGGGTACATTACGATACATACGCAAACACTCAGATCCAGGATATAAATCTAAATTCAGGTCTGCCTGTCGGCATGAACTACAGTATTATTCTTTAAATTTTATGCCATTAGTATCCATTTTGCTTTGTCCCTGTAGCTCGGGACCAGATATTCTTTATATGAGAAGAGCAGCAAACGAGCAAACAAACCTGATGTTAAGTAGTCGCAGCCACAAACACGACCGAAATCCTATCTGAGATAGAGAGATAGATACGTTGCTACTCCTGAGGACTAAGATGGTTGCCTCGCTTCAAAGTGTAGCCGGCAACCGCACCTATCCAACTGAAACATGTAATTGTTATGCGGCGGACTATGAGGAAGGCGTTGATACTTCCCCTGTCAAGCTAACGTTGTCCCATCTTTAAATAAATAGAGCTACTAAAAGACAAATAAGAGGTCTTTCAGGATTTGGTGAGGTAAGAATGGTGCTCGAGTTACTTCAACGTAGCGATTCCGGGACGGCGATGTGAGTAATCCCACATCGACTTAGGCACAGATCGGTGCCGGACGCCGGGGCAGCTCCCCCGAGATGTGCACGTTTAGGGTATGCTAGACGACGCCAGTTTGTTATTTTCGTTTCAAGATCCTTGCGTAGTCTCCAAGTACAAAATGAGCCCACCAAGGGATTTATTTAGCGTATGAAAATCCCACATAAACCGTAATACCCACATACATATAATCCCACCAAAATCACTCACACGAAATAGGGTACCTATGAAAAGTTTATTTCGTATAGAAAAAGAAGATTTTGCTTGTTACCCATCTACAGCTTTTAAACTTAGTTAATCGCTTGCAAAGTTTTTGCAAATGATCGTCAGAAGCTACAAATGAATTAACTAAGTACTTATGTGTTTATTTTTGTTTCAGGTAAGGGCAACAGATACATCAGTTTGGAATTTACATTATGGAACTTGAATATGTAAGTGGCTTTTTTTACAAATCATTTTGGATGTCGAATACGACCTTATTATTATGTGACACGTCCACAAAATTCTCGTAATTTTTTCGCGGAGATGCTCATGAGGAAGTGCCTCGTCCGAAAATAGTCGGGCAAGGCCATAGTCTGAATGGTAATGTAATGAAATAACTAGTAGAATTTATTTAATGTTCAAATACTTACATCATTAATTAACCTAAGTACAAGAAAAACTAAGCAAAAAATAAAATAATGATATAATTAAAAAATATATGCGAAACATCATATTATTTCGTAACAAAACTATATCTATCTGTCAAGTAAAAGTCGAATCCATTAGGCAGTTAGCAAAAATCCAACAAACAAAGCTAATATTTCTCGTGTATAATGTTAGTAAAATTGTATTTTTTTACGATCATTTGGTATTTGATAACTGCTATAGGTTTTATATTTGTTTTACGCGTATTACACACGACTTTTATACCTATATCTGGATTTAGCCGTAAAACATCCGGAGCTATATAACCTGCTAAAAGTTTTAGTAATTGTTCGCAGTAAAACCTAGTTGGGTGAACGTCTAAAACCCGCACGTATGAGCCCCGACGCCGTAAAATCCACATGTCGTGAACTATTACCAACAGTTGACTGAGCTGAGTAACAAACATCGTCCATTCGTTACTTAGACGCTAAACATGCTTTATTATAATAGGCATAAAGCTCAATTTGTTTTAAATGAAGACATAGGATGTTTGTTTCCGGTGTATTGTTTTCTGAAACGGCACAAAGTTTCGCGTGCGCCAAATAAAGCATTATGACGTAAGATGTAGGGTACGTTTTGGCGTTGCGGAGTGTTCGTGGGTCTGGCACGGGGTTGCCATGGTGGCAGCCGCCTGGCGCGGTGCCAACCCGTTCAATGTCAATGGCATGGGGTCGCTGGTAAATTGCAAACTGGTTCCGGTCCCCTGACCCGCCTGAAGTTAAATATTATAGCTATTCGTCTTATCGACTTGTATTGATAACCGTTTCAGTGCAATATTAACTTTAATAAATTTGAGAGTGGAACGACAATATTACTTAATTAATTCTTTCTGTACTACTGCCTGTCCTGTCCATCAGCTTCCGATAAGGTTTTACGACAGCCATTTCTCGATAAACGCTTTTACGCTTTTTAGACCGAAATTAAATAACAGCAGAATTCCTACGTTAAAGTAGAAAATGAAGCTTTAAACATATAACTGTACCACATTATATTTATGATGGTAATAGTGAAAGTTCATGTAAACTATTTATTATTATGTCATCTCTGCCGCATATGGAAACAAATCAACAAAATTGCGCATTACAGTAGTTTTACACCTTGTTGATCACAGAAGAGTAAACTAAAGTATTTAGTTTTTAGTCTACTTTTATTTCTGGGCTAAATTATTCAGCCTGTAAGAAAGTATGTGTGTAAATATATGTAACAAAAGTGCACGCACTCCCGTCTTATGTATTCGCTGTAACTTCAAACAGAACTCTTAAGGACTGAAGGCAAGGCATACATAATACACTATATCATTCAATTTAATTTTGAGATAATATTATGTTCGCCCTAAACATAGTTTAACATGTTTTTGTGTATTCTTGTGTTCCGTTCTTTTTTAATATGACAGAGCGCGTTCAAAAGAACTTACGTTCTTACTTTGCTTTTTTTTATTAATCGCAACACTTGATTTGATGGTCAGTCATCCACCATGAAACGCGCGTGTTTCATCATAAGGCCTAAGACGGTCACGCAACAACCACATCTCTTCAAGCAAAACGTAGAAGGCAATATACATTCGGGATCGTACTTTGTTCTGCCAACCATCTATATGCGTATAGATGGATGGCAGAACCTGTTCAATAAATAATATCGTGTTTCAGTCCTGTTCAATAAATAATATCTTGTTTCAAACTTATCGCTGTTGGAAAATTCCTCTCTATTTTTAGCGTCCGTCGACAAACCGTGGTTGAGCTTAGAAACGTGACCGGCAATACTGCACCCTGTTGTGTTGCATCACGCCAGCGCCCGCTCGTAGTCACGTTTTGTTCCTTCGCGTTGCGCAAACACCCCGGCGCCCCGCTCGGGATGTTTCCTTAAGGAACATGATATTTGTACACAATTAAAAATTTAAGCGCTTGTATCAAATTTCGAAATAATTGCTTTTTATAAAGTGTCTTCTTGAGGAGGAACTGAGGGTAGGGCGCATAATGATACTACGTGTTTAAATAATATGTTGAGCATTGTTGAGATCTTTTATTTATATATAGAATAGAAGGACTGACCCTGAGATTAACGCACAGCGTCAATACTTGGTCGCAGCATCCTATTTTTTTTATACATTCTTAACATAGCATAAGTTATAGAAAGTGAAAATGTGTATATTTTTGTTTATCTCAAAGGTTTGCTTTAAATGTATGTATATTAAAGTTATAATAGAGATACATCATTCATTAAAGTGTATTCCAATATCTACTTTTGCGCCAGTAAAACTTCGGTCAAAAGTAGTTATAAATATAACGATATATGCCTCCGTATAAGCTATTGAACTAGACGTATTTTTAAAGTAAAAAAGTGTAGTTACATTATGGTTACAAAAGTGTATTACCTTTTATATAGTCTACTATTTTTACATTAAGATGTCCATGGGGTTCCTAATGTATTAGTATGTCCGCGAATAAGTAAGGCATCCCATGGTCCATTCATCGCCCGTAGAGTATTGTAGCGTACTCGAAATACCTATAACAATAGCTCATTTCCATCTTTTTCACTGAACCATTACGAAAACTGGAGTAAACACTACGTCTTTTTGGCACGTCTATGTAACTTATTGAATAATAATGAAGGACGCGCTTATAATATTTATATCGTATCAGATCCAAGGTGGCGGCGCCATGGTGACATACAAATTTTATGATGGGGCCGATATCTTTACGGGCTGCTCGGAAACCTCCATAAAGTAGCGGTAATGGCCGTTTTATATGACATCGCTATATATTTCGACTGTTTACATCACGTCGATATTGAAAACGTATTGATTATCTTTATGGTCCGTGGATTAGTACCGAGAACCTTTCCCATTTATATATCTTTGTATGTTGTCCGAGTTATTTTTGCACACAGCAGGTATAGCCGTAGTCCATTCATCTGTTCCTAGTCTGCCTGAAGGTTCTGAAGACGAATTGTAAGTCGCAACTTTTTAAGAAAATTAATGATTAGTTAATAGTATCAGGCGTTACTTTGCGGAAATCCATGCTATTAAGTTGTTATTAAAATTACTTTGCAACAATC
>DWON01010726.1:0-10601 GCA_018251015.1 Phocides pigmalion okeechobee
AATACATGAAGAACATGTTGCTTTACGGCGGATTATGAGGGTGGGTGGCGGTGGTGCCGCCCCGGGCGAGCTCTAACGGCTCTACCACCTTTAGGAACTATATATCTAACGACAAAAGAGTTGCTACCAAGAGCTCTTTATGCCTTATGTTTTTGTTCATATTATAAAACAAAGTTCCCCGTAGTGTTTATCTGTTCGTGATAATCTCGAAAAGTTGTGGACGGATTTTCTCAAAGTTTTCAACAACAGAGTGATGATACCTGAGGAAGGTTTTGGTGCATAATAAGTTAAGTTTTTTCGTAAAATGGGCGAGAAATTAATTAGTTAAACTCAATATAGAAATTCAGTCATCGTGCGAAATAAATGTTTTTAAATAGTTTTTGCAACTAGGTAATGACTGGATGTATGTATGAAAGAAAAATGTAAGTAAATATAGACTATTACCGGAGCGAAGGTGGGCCGGGTCGCTAGTAAACATATAACTATAAAGCAGTAACTATAGTAAAAATGTTGTAAAAAATGTATCTTTTCAAGTGGTTTTGACGTCTTCAGATAATTAACTTATCTACTTTAATCTTGAGTGGCCGATATGATTGTCTCACAGATTTATTGACCGAGTTATGTAACTCTTACTTGTGTGTCGAAGCGCAACGTGTAAAATCCACTCTTAGCTTCAAGCGAGCTACGAGTATTAACACTTTGACTGCTCTCACATATTAGAACGGGGTAGCGTTGCGGGAGGCGGCTTTAGCTGGAGCTTATTTCTCTAGACTGAACTTGTTAATGCGTGCAGGTAGTTATGGTATAAGAAAGTTTAGCCATCTGAGGAGTTGTCTGATTTTGGATGGGTTATCATTGGTGTGTATAATTTTCCGTATTTCAGAATACCTATGTAGGTAGCAAAGGTATAAGAGAGTTTAGAAATCCGAGGAGCGGTCTGATTTAGGTAGTAATGGTATACGAGAGTTTAGCAATCTGAGGAACGGTCTGATTTAGGTAGTAACGGTATACGAGAGTTTAGCAATCTGAGGAACGGTCTGATTTAGGTAGTAATGGTATACGAGAGTTTAGCAATCTGAGGAACGTTCTGATTTAGGTAATAATGGTATACGATAGTTTAGCAATCTGAGGAACGGTCTGATTTAAGTAGTAACGGTATACGATAGTTTTAGCAATCTGAGGAGTGGTCTGATTTTCGATGGGTGACCGTTCGTGTTTAAAATATTACAAGAACGCTCAAGACTCATCCCAGAGTCGTAACTCGAGCTCGTAAACTTCACGAAGTAATGTACTTACTCAAATAGTCGCTCATAAACCGAGTAGATTACGGTTTGGTAATAAATTTCCGCCCCACAACCTAGTTTAACCAGCCATTTTTCACATTGTGTTTAAGGAAATTATTACTAAATAATAACAACCAGGGTTGTTTTGTAATGGCACATAGGGACACCACAGCCAATGCCCCACAGGAAATTCCGGAAATATCGAAAACTTGCCATGCAAACTGAAAAAATAAAAAAAAAAACAAAAAACTGGATAAAAAAAGAATAATAATAGAATAATAAAAGAAGAATAATAAGAATAAAAAAAGAATAAATAATAAACAATAACAGTTTCCAAAACACAGTGGCTAAGAGTGGGGAATGGGGAGTGGAAAATTAGTAACGTTTGATGTACGCTGCAGGTGATAAGAGAGCTGGTGCATATCTTGACGATTGCGATCGCTATTCAGCGCGGGAATGTGGCCGTTACCCCATGCTGTATAAGTATCATATTGAAGTGAAGTGTATCTGAAGATATCTTGTGAAGTGTTCTTTACACGACTGATTAGACGTCTGGAGATAACGTTTTATAGCGATCACAATTATCTGCACGAGATATGAACCAGCTCTCGACAGTGTTGGTTACACGTGGGACTTATTTAAACACTTTCACTGCGGCGTACACAATTGCTGTGTATTGCGCGGCGTAATGCTCTTGCGGCTGTACACACCTGTGTTGTACGTACAAATCTGTATGGATTACGGGTGAACACAAGTGCTGTTTACGTCGGCACCACAAGACTGAAGGCGGACGCTACGTCTGTGTATTCGTAGATGATTTTTTTTATGTTAGAAGAGTAGCAAACAAGCAAACCACTAGATGTTAAGTAGTCGCAGCCCATAGACATCCACGTACAACCACAAACACGACTGAAATCCTATCTGAGCTCGAATGTTGCTACTCCTGAGAGCTAAGATGGTCGCCTCGTTTCAAAGTGTAGCCGGCAACCGCACCTCTCCAACCGAAACACAAGTAATGGTAATCCGCCCTAAAGCACGGACGGAGGGCGGCGGTGGTACCTCCCCGGTCGATCAATAGTTCTCTCACCTTTAAAATTGTAACCATCAAATCGGGTTAAAATAATCGTCATTAAAACTACAAGCAATACTATTAGATATGAAGCAGTAGCCTTTAACATTGTCATAAAGACAATAGTCGAAAAATTAAAACAATAATTTAAAAACAATTAACAAAGTATATCTATTTTTTTTATTTGCAGTTAATTAATTTACATAATAATGCGGCCATGATCGAAATGAATTTTATTACGTTTTGTAATGCCGGGTATACATGATGGATGAAACTATGATTTTCCTTTTACGATTTGTTTTTTACAAAAAGTTAAAAGTAAATCGTAAAAGTTCCCAATTGAACTTTTATAAAAATCGTATTTGAATTAAAAAAAAATCTTCAATCTCATTAGGATTTTCGAAATTGACTTATTACCGTTTCACTTATTAAATTGTCATTTTTATGTGTAAAACCGCTTATGAAATTAGTTACAAATAACGGTTCTTAAAAACAAATAAAATTATGTTTTACATATTTTCGTTTATTTTGCTCCACGTTTTGTTTTTGTTTTTCGTTGATTATAAAGTCCTTCAGAATATAATAACAAATTTTGATTGCATTATATCATAAATAACTATAATTGTTAGATTATAAAATGAGTCTTTGTTACTTTAATAAAGCATTATTATTATATTGAGCCCTCAAAAGTGTCATTTAGCCTTAAACGGTATACTGAATGTACCTAATTCATATTTTTTTTATTCTCTTGAAATTAACCGAAATTATATCTTATTTGATAATAAAGTTCTATAAACCTTATGATTTACATCTGCCGCATTCTGTATTTTTTTTTCTCAATGCCTCCAACCAAACCCATTGTGTGGTTTACGTGTTAGTCTATGACATGGTATGTACTAGCATGGCTGCCAGAAATGGCGGCAAATCTCGCGCTAGTTCGCGCCAAGCGCTCGCGAATTAAACACTCATTTCGTCTTAAAACACGTTAAACATTACACATAAAGTCAAAAAGTTGTAAAAAACTAATATTTAATTTTAATATTACTGTAATGTTTGTGTTTCGTGGAGTTTGTGAAAAAAAGTGTCCGTTTTGACTTTTAAAATTGGTGGGAATTGTGTTTACTTTTTTTTCAGTTGGTAATGGTACTATTTGTTTGAATTTTACTTAGGTTAAAACACAATTTTAATACGAAACTAGTTCTCTCTATTAACTATTTTCAATTGCTGCTATTTCGAATTAATTTCAGACAAATTGAGAAAAACTGGTCTATGAAATAAGTATATTATAAAATTAGATATCGATATAGCTTTTAAATACATATTTACGATGATGAAAATCTTTAAACTAATTATAATAAAAGCCTACCTAAACAATCGAAACAGTTGAATATGCAAAAATGTATATCGTGATAGAGAAAAATATATAAATACCGCAATAATATATATTTAAAATCATATTATTTACTATTACTAATATTATTATATTACTCTTACAACTAGGTATACTACTATATACTGCCGGATACACATTATTGAAGGCGACCATCTTAGTCCTCAAGAGTAAGAACGCATCCGCGTCCAACCTTAAATAGAACTTCTCTTCTATTTAAGATTGGACGTGGTTGTCCATGAGCTGCAGTGACCACTTAACATCAGGTGGCCTGCATGCCCGTTTCTTACTCGTTCATAATAAAAAAAGGCGATATTTAATATGGGTTAAGTTTTTTTTAACTCACCTCGTTAGTTTTGTTTCTATTTCGATTTTTAAAAATAAGTTTTCAATATCGGAACGATTTCCCAAAGAAAGGAATAGCAAAGTATCTATAAAATCAATGTATATTTTGCTTAAACGAGTTCTAACAGTTTACTCAGACTCGTGATAGATGGCGTTATTCGTATTTCAATAAAAGTACGTATTTTCAATTATTTGTATAAGTTTTTTATTTACTGGTAGCTTAATTACATGATTAAGAGTAATTACTATATAACATACTTATTTATAATTGAGGAAATCATCTTAGACCTCAGAAGTAGCAACGCATATGTATAGACGTCAAATGACTAACTTGGCTTGGAAAAAAATATAATTGTTAATACCTTTTATGTTAGAAGTACTCTTTTAACCACGCTCCTTTATAGAGTTGGTTTGCTACTGCAAACGAATATGCAGGCCATATTACATAGGAGTTGGTGACATATAACCATGGGGGGTAGGTACTACGACAAAACTATTTTTGAAAAGCGTCTATAAAATTACACAGTTGGGATGAATGAGTTTAAACAATGTGTTTCTTTGTTCTTTACTCAGATTGGTGATAGATAGCGCTGATCTTATTTTAGGCTAAGAGCGTTTTTTAGTTATTATTTTGGGGTTTCATCAATCTCTCGTATTTTAATTGCATTATTATCCTTCCTAAATAACAACTATAATTTGTTGTATAAATTATATTCTTTAGAGTTTAGAATAACTAAAGTTAAACACTGCAATTCTAACAGTCACCTTGGTACTTGTACCAAGCTGTCTCATAGTGAATAAACACTCGAGGAAAACAAGACACAACTGCGATTAAATCGTAAACAAAATTCCAAGTTCTCTTTGTAATCAAGAGCTAAGGCGACAACTTATTCAATTTACATAAACAGTTTAGCATAAGCACGGAATATTTTGTCTTTTAACGAACCTGGCGCGGATCGTAATTTTCATCGTCACGGTGAGATGATAAATTCTATGTAATAAACACACAAATAACATTTATGATACTAGGAAAATGTAATTGCCTGGTTAGAAAGTTTTTGTTGTACGATGGTAGCTAATTTTGTGTGTGGCAATGATAGCCTTGTGGTAAATTAGTCTCTTACCCGGGAGGTCCAAACTTTGAATAATAGATATATGATATATAATATCATATAGATATATGAGAAATTAATTATTACTTGCTTAAGGGTCAAGGAAAGTATTGCGAGAAAAACTATATATCTGCGATATCTCAAAGGCTTTGCTTAACCCTTCTCATTCTGAGAGCCGCGCCCAACAGTGGAACGATGATGCCTTGATGATGACGATAAATAGGGTGTGTTGCCGTGGTTTTAAGCTCTTTTTACTTTTTAAAACCTTTTGGCAATCAACATGTATTTTTGAATACATTAC
Organism: Phocides pigmalion okeechobee; assembly: GCA_018251015.1. Lineage (NCBI taxonomy): Eukaryota > Metazoa > Arthropoda > Insecta > Lepidoptera > Hesperiidae > Phocides > Phocides pigmalion. Next base: position 5,501 of record DWON01010726.1, read on the forward strand.
GTTTCCAGAGAGATTTGAAATCACAGAAAACTTTCTGACAAGTTTTCCTCTTGTAATCTTTATTGTTAAACCAAACATTAATTAATTTGTAATGTACATATGTTGGTTGTATACATATAATATGAATGAAGTCTACTCTACTGCCACTCGGGTAAAGTGTGTCTCAAAGGCTACAAAGAATACAAAAATAAGGCTTTCCAACTTTAAATTGGAAATTGCAAATATCACTACCATTCGTATTTCTTCTGTTCAGCATATGCTTCCTTTATTTATGTAATGAACTTTTTGATAATGAATTAGACGATCAAAGGGTAAAAGTGAATACTTATTGTACTTTTATTTTAATAATCCATGTTATTATAGATCGCGAAGACGTCATTTGTATGTTAATTGCGCTCATCTGCGCGTTAGATGATGCGTCGTCTTGCAGATAGTTATAAGCGATTACGTCGCGTTGAATCTCATGCATATTCCTGCCCCTAATGCCCGTCGCCACTTCCGCTATCATGCCATATTATTGGGAGATTGCAGAATATTTTTGTATCTTAATTCTCATAATATTACTTTTTAGTCATTTTGGGCAATGCAATATGTTTCTTCCCGGCAATTTTTTTCTCCTAGGTATATCAATTACGTCATCAATACGTTGTGTCAATGTTCTTCAGCTCTTATACGGGGTCTAAGTACGAATATCCACGACATATTACGAATTACGTATCCAGTGGTGTGTAAAGTCTATTAATACGAATTTGGCCAACACAGGATCGGAACACATCTAATTTTTTGAGATGAGACATGTATCCATCACTGAGATAGTATTGGGTGATTCGATAATAATGATAACATTTCAAAATATAAGTTCTTTAAAGGTCAACATGACGTACAACCACAATTTCTGTCAGCAGCAGTGTTAATCATTTCAGATTTTTGACGGTTTAAGTTAATCATCGGGAGTGGTTTGGCATCAATAATATACTTATGTACCAGACTTTTTCTATGCGTATTTATGAATAGTCGAAGTTCTTGGACGGTTCAAGGTAGACTGCGTGCTTACTTGTTGGTTGAATTCTATACATTTGTGTAGTACCAGTATTTACCGGTACTCTACTAAATTATCTAGTTTTAAAGTATTATTGTTGTGAAGTACAGTTGCATGTAGTGCGTTAGGTTCCTTAAATGTCAGTAGTAGCAAGCCATTTGCGACCGATTTTAAATACGACTTCAGTCCAGTTGTAGGTTAGACATCAATTCCTCTAGGCTGCAGCAACCAGATAACATCAAGTGGCCTGTATGCCCGTTTGCTCTTCTAATATAAACAATAACCTACTTTCATTTGATTGTAAATAACAAAAGGGATATTGTACCTACTTTAATCTTTACACATGCAATGTAATAGAAAAATCGAACTAGCGTACTAATACATTTTATCTATTGTAAAACTATCGCAGGAAGTGACTAGGCCGTGGGAATAGTTTGCATCACGCTATTGTGCACAATACTGGCGCACGCATAAAAGATGCGGTCGACAATACCTCTTTCTGGAAACCACTAGCCAGCCTGGCTACGTTCACACGAACGTTTGGCAGAGACTGTCTTGTGCAAACAGCCACATGTTACTTAAAATTTACACAAGGGCTCACTAACAACAAACTCACGTTTGGCTTTTAAGTAAGGATGTATGTACTTACTTTAGAGATTCGAAGAAAATACTGTTTTTATCCCAATGCGGAGAAGTTCAAAGGAAGGGTTGCGTGTATGTGTGCTTTGTATGTACTTTCTATTGCCATCTCAGAACTATTAAATATAATTTGATATACGATTTTAAGCCAATATCATCGCGGAACTTATACTTTATGTATTTTTTTATTTTTTATTATACTATTGTGAAAGAGTAAGAAACACGCATGCAAGCCACCTGATGGTAAGTGGTCACTGCAGCCCATGGACAACAACGTCCAATTTCAAATAGAACGGAAGTTCTTTTTAAGGATGGACGCGGATGCGTTCCTACTCTTGAGGACTAAGATGGTCGCCTCCAATAATGTGTAACCGGCAACCACACCTCCCCAAACGAAACACAATACATGAAGAACATGTTGCTTTATGGGCGAGCTCTAACGGCTCTACCTTTAAAATGTGTAGTTTTATTTGAATGTTGTATTTTTCCTGATCCTCGTATCCGCATACCTCACCCCAATCCTTTTTCCACTGCTTCTCCTTTTCCATACTTTGGCTGAAAGAGATCGCTGCCTGAGCGATAATTCCGCCTACTGTGTATTAAGTTGTGAAACTTGTAAATGTTTGTTTTCTATTTCATGACATGCAATAAAGTATATTCTCTTCTATTCTATGTTATATAACGGGTATTCACGATTATGCATTTTAATTGCCAATATTTCGAACTAGTTAATATTTGTTAACGAAGTTATATATTGTAGGCATCAAAAACTTAATTTTCGTTTCAATCTGTTGAGCTGTGTGTTGACTACAAAATGTCTTGGTGCTGAGTATACAAATAGACATTTAAATTAATCTATTAAAATAAATTAATCTAAATAACTTATTTAAAATGTCTTACATCTAGCGAGCTGGGGGTCGAACCCGGAACCATCTGCTTGCCAGACCGTAGCTATCGCTTTGCCACGCGGGTCATCGACATTCAACGGTATTTATCATCTAATTAACATTATAAATGTGATGTTGAATGATTGGGTTGGTGATTAGGTGTTTGGATTTTTATAGATGTGGTGTGATAGCTCAGTGGCAACTTAAAGGAAGAGTCTGGAGTTCGAATCACTGCTATCACTGACTTTTAGAAGTTAGACGCGTATTATAAATTAATTATCAAACAATTAGTCTCACGTTTGATCGACGCTGGTGATAACAGGGCTGGTTCATATCTTACGAGGAGAATTGCGATGGCTATTCAGCTCGGGAATGCGGCCAGCTTTCTTATCACCATGCTGCATGAGCACGGACTCTCTTTAGATTGTTTGGCTTAATTTTTTACTGTCTTTTGTTTTATTCTATGTTATATTTAGATTAATTCCTATTGATAATAAATATAGGAACCTACATGTTTCAGGGGTGTACATGATGTTTTCAAAGGTATATGAAATATACCAATGCATACGATAATCTGCATAAGTCTAATACTTCTGGAAAGTAATCATTGCCCAGCTGTGAAACAGCAATAAATTGATGTTGCTAATGATTTTTGATACCTTTTTATCTACTTAACGTCACATCGTATTTGAACGAAATTTTGCTAGGAGTATTTTTCATTAAAATAATCCGAAATTTTGCGTATAAAATTTTACGGACAATGACGCGGTTAATCGTTTCTTATAAACGCATGCGATAGCAATAATATATTCTGGTGGAATGAAACCACATTAGTTCTTCAGCTTATTTTTGTAATGACAGTTTGTTATGACACGTGGACGTCGGTTGGAATAAAAATTAATATACCGTTAATCCCGAAATAGCTTTCTCTCTTCGTTAAATGTCTTCTATTTTAAACCAACTCTTCCACTGTTTACAGTAAATAAATAAAAGATTCGGCATAATAGGTCAGCGGCGTAATCAGTTATTTTGTTCAAAGTGGCCTTTATGCTCTATTTTGTAGAATTTATAGTGTATTGGTTTCAGAATCTAGATTAAGGTTTTTTACATTTTACTATATAACTGACTGGATAAACTGTCTGGCTTAGCCGTTACTACGAGCCATGCAACACACACTGGCAAATTTAGAGGAACATTAATAAAAGTAATTTATTATTAATTACTCTTTAATAACCTCATGGATTTTATTCTTTTTTTCGTAGTTCGAAATATCGGCAAGTAAATAACGTTAATCGTGAATACCTGTTATATAGTAAAATATAGTATATAAATTCCTTGATGATATTAGTTTAAAATCGTAAGATTTTTTCTTAGACCAACATAACTTTAGTAATATTTTATTTTGTTTGATTTTTAAGTAGTAGACGCGCCGTTTCTTCTGAGTTGTGCGAAATTAAGATGACCTTTCGTCTGTTTTTAAGTGCACTCTGCAACCAGACATCTCCAAACGATGGATTACGGGTAGTGGTGGTACCTACCCGGTCGAGTTACAATTCTACGATCTTTCAAAATATAGATTTTTTATATTGGAATTACAAATACGGCGTTTTTATTTAATTTTCATTTTAATCCTCTTTAAAAATCTGATTGGATATGTGAAACAAAAGATTAGTAAGTTATATTATATTCTACTAACTGTATATCAATAACTCTTAGAAAATGCAAGGCTACAAAGCCAAAGTAGCGTCAGGGCGACTTGTTCTGCATCTATTTTCGGGTTTGAATTCAGGCCTCGATCGATATGGCTCTAAAGTTGGAGCTGTGATGTTACTCGATAAGTGTTTTTGCATGCAAATGCACTTCTACTGTTCCGTAATGGCATATTAAATTAACCAACAGGCAATTATCAGGTAACTTCCTCATTTTGTACCTCTGTTTAAGTAACTTACAAGCTGGTGAAGTGAACGAAACGAACGAAAAGTGATTGAACGGAAATCATATCTGGTTTGAGGAGTAGTTTTTCCATGTGGACCTTAAGTCATAAAGATAGATGGAATGGAAGTAATACTTGGTTTGAAGAGTAGTTTTTCCGTGTAAACCTTTGATCAGAAAGACAGTTTGGAGACACATGGTTGCAAGCTGTGGAAATGAGGCTCTGATCGTTTATTAAACACAAAACCTCGATAACTATGTAAGTGGTTACTGCTGTGATATAAATGCTATTATTTCTTACAAAATTGGTTCCTAGCTTACATACATATGGGAGGTCATTTTAGTTTTCGGGAGTGCCAACCGAATGTGACTTACTTCAGATGGGACGTTCTTTCTATCTGGAGTTTATTATGTCCGTGGGCGGCAATGGCTATTTATAATTCAGTTATGATCATATTCTACTTTCGTTTAATAAAAAATATAAAGTCTAAAGTAAAAGAAGCAGATTGGATTTTTCTTGAATAGATGCAGCTAAATATTCATGTCTTTATTTCAAAAAGGAATTTGAAAGGTGGTAGAGCCGTTAGAGCAGTAGAGGGGCGGC
>DWON01010727.1:0-10600 GCA_018251015.1 Phocides pigmalion okeechobee
GTGAACGATAATAAATAGTTCTCTTCAACATGTTTTGTAGTGGGAAATCCACGCAGGCGAGCTGTGATCGACTTGATATTAATTACTTACCGGCTTGTAGTTTTATTAGTTTATACATTACGATATCTATTTGTTACATTTTGTTACTTGTAATTTGTAATAGGTACAATAGTTATGTTGATACGTATATAGGGAATAAAATTCATTAGATAAGAGAAAAACCCTTTTCCATGTGAAGAATAAATATTAATCATCATAAATTTCCTTATTATTAAAGTTATACATGACTTATAATAACTGATAGCTTTTCTATAACATGTATCAGGGGCACAACCTTGGTGTGTGGCATCTAGATGATCTAATTATATTAAATACCCGTATGCGAATTCAGATGTCAATGCAGCTGTTAACAATATATTTAGAACCGCCTCTATACAACACTTTTTATAAAATTTTGTTTCTCGTTAATAATTGTACTTTCAAAAATGTTATAATTAACAATTCTGACAAATATATTTACGTAAACAAGTAATACAACGGTTTATGTACGAACAAAACATTAATATTATAGTGTGCTTATCAATTATTATTACGTTAGTATGTTATACATAACGGCAATATCAAATATGATTACTTCATTTAACGAAGAAAACGAAGTGAAAACGAAATCTGAGTCACAATTCGAAAATATGTGCCACTAAAATCAGAGCGTAGTGAACAATCGTGAGAAACGGTAGTACTTATAAATAAACAAAATGAATGTTAAACGCTCAAGTATCTATCGTAACGATAAACACGACGAACTGAAAGACTGACATATTAATTTTACACCGTTCAATAACATTTTTGAATCGCGGAAACGCGGATCATTTTGTGCGTAGAACGATATCAAACAACAATTTTAACAATGTAAAAGAAATTGTTCTAACACAAATTACTAACGGTAGTCGTCACTTTCATCGCAGACACATTTTAAGGCGAAGTGAGTGGCCAGTTATTCGTGAGGTTTCTACGATACTATTTGCATATTCGCTGACTTTCTAATGGACGATACGCCCGTCTTGTCGCAATCGTTGGCAGTGGTGAGGTAACGCCGATTCATTTAATTATGTACAAGTGTATGTGAAAAACTGTATTCGAGTCGCGCGCATTGTTGTCATTGTTAACTGAGGGGTTTCCAATTCTTTGAACGGAACTCGCTCGCCGAACAAAGTTAAGTTTTATTTAAACAACTCAAATTAGAATATCTCGCTTTTACGATTTCTCGTTCGATTACAGTTTTAGCAGGCTACCGAACTGTGGAATGTTACACTGGTAACCGAGTTAATTATAAGCAATGCAATTTCTGCCAGGTACCTGATCTTTGCGCGCTTAAAAATATTTCTGGACGTATAAAGAGAACTGTCGAGATATTACTTGAAATATATTGGAAAAGAAAAATGAACAATTATACAAATATAATAATTTTTTGCACGGCCGCTGATTAGATTACCAAACATTAAGCTCGCTTTAACGTACAAATTGTTATCGCCATCGACGCGCGATAACGTTGATGTACACGTCAATCTCTAAATTTTAATTCGAAACACGCAAGTGTCATATATTTTTACGCAAACTAAACGTGAAGCGCCACGGTTGCGTAATTTGGAAAGTATAATACGGTAAACACTACAGAATTTGTGTGTCGAAACAATATATGAAGCATCGTAAGAGGTTTTAGTGTTCGGGTGTGTAACGGCAAGGATTCATTGTGGAGCCATTCTCCTGGCATGCTCGCGACCTTCCGCCAGAGGAGGGGCGCCTCTCACCGGCAACGTGACTGCAGCCACGGCCTTACGTCGCGAGGCTGTATGGAAACCTCTACGTAACGAAGCTCTTTCCAACGTCGTCGGTTACCCAACGCTTTATAGGAGTTGTCGATAAACCTATACACTATACACCTATATACCCACTTCAATACAGCCACTGATCACGTGAACACCTTGCGTAATGAATATTGTCCGCGTAGACTTTTGATACGGCATTAAATAAACAGAAAAAGCTATATTATAGAATACACACAATCATTCGTTTCGAAATTGTATAAAGGAATAAAATGTTCGCCAAATTCTTTTTTAGGAACAATGGCGATCACTCGATTTCACTGAAAGATGACAAACAATATATTTTAAGCTTGTTACGTTATAGTTTCGAGAGTAAAGAACTAAAGGTACGCTTTAGAAACGAAGCATTGCATGCGCAATTAATTTTAAGAACTCTATTAGAGCTATCTACATCAGTTAAAAGTTCAGTAATTTATTTTATTTATATTTCTTTATTTTATATATACATATATGAAATACGGCGAATTAAACAGGTGGAGACAGTTTCCAAATATTGTTGCAGTGAATGCAATAAATTGCACCTAAATAAATGTGGTTAGTACAAAACGGACGGCACAACGCCGCCACTAGACAATGTCGCAAGTATTTAGATCAAGGTGCGAAACACGCGTTCGAGAGTCGAGATCGGATCCGTGGAATTTTTGTCGAAGAACACGCTCGCGCATAAATTCATTATGAAACCGACGAAGAACATCCATAATAATCAACGTCTCCTTACAAACCATCTATGTGAACCTCCACCTAGATATCTTAAAATCAGTTTTGGCGCTGCACAAAACAGAAGCTCATAAACATTTTAATAGATAAATTATCAGCACGAGAGTTTGCAATTTAGATTTCTTATCTTTGAGTTTACATAGATAACATTAGATAGCGATGACTTGTTAATAATTGAGTGTCCAATCAAAAGCAGATAGTACCAAGTTTGGGTTCTAGAATAATCCGGACGCACAGACACGGCGCCGACGCGGCGTGACGCCGGCCACGCCCCCGTCTATACCGTACTCTATATTACGTCTTCATGCCCACGGGACTGATTAACGCATAAGAAAATACGTATACCGTAATTGATAACATTCCAGTTGCACATGGATAACTTAATCGTAGATGCACAGTTAATGCCGTACCAGCTCTATGGTAGAGTATAGAACAGATCTACAGTCCGATCATTTTAATTCCTTTCATTATAATTAAAAAATCTTTTGCGTTACGATCCGTTACGATCCTCGTACTTTCTTAAGATATTTGACGACTGACAGAAAAATTATTGATAGAATACGAAAATAATATTGACGGTGGGATAATGAAGTTTCATAACATAATCTAGCATCATTCTAACTAGAAACGTAATGTAGCTTTAATGCAATCACGCTTACAATTACTATATAAGTTTCACTACAGCGCACAACAGCTGCCAATCACAATTGGAGTATAGGAGCGCATGTCTGAGTGGCAATGGTCCAATGGATATCAGCGGCAGCACACAACACACACAATAAAGCAGACAAATTGACTGCGAAATGCGGCGGTTGACAATATACCATCTCACGATGTAGGTGCGCCGTATTGTTTCCAAGCGGATATTTCCAAACGTATCGTACATATTTCGACCGGGAGCTAACTGTCCGCATGCCTCCTGTTTACTAAATGTCATCCACTTTATACATATTAAACGTACAAAACATAATCACAGCCTCAATATGGAAAGTAAAGCGTGAAGGCAATGTTTATTTTTGTACCAAAACTCGACTCTATAATTTGTTTTTTTACATTACAATAAAACACTACTCTTCCTGGGTAAAAATACATTCTACTAAGCTATTAAAAGTCTTATATGTATAATTATAATAACAACAAAGTAATTATCTAGAAATTACTAAGCCAAATACGTAGACGTATATAACAAATACCCCTAAAAATTCAACACGCACGTAAAATGGCACAATATCATCACACGGCAATAGATAATTATTGCTTGCGTACACGAAATCTGACAACTCAATGAACATGAATATTGGCGTAGTCATTTCATTTGCGCCAAGTTGTAAAAATTTCACTCTTAGCAAACATTCGACTACTTTTGACGTTACAGCGTAAGCGATAAAATAAGGTAAGGCAAAGTGAATGGACTTAAACAATTGGTCGCAGGCATGACCAGTAAATTACATATACCTTCTCTGGTTAATAAATTTAATGAATTTTATTTGCGATGTAAATGTTAAGTTTAATAGCAAACATACAACAAAATGATATGCATAAACAATATATAGCGTATTCAACGTTGTAAATGCCAAGGTAGAGTTTGTTTGGCTCGTGTCGAAACTCTACATCTAGGATTTATAATATACCTACTTTATATATTATCGTAATCACGTTTATTCATTTTATTGAAAAAAAAGCTATTTAACTATTTAAAGGTACACGATAGTGCATGACGTGAAACGATACAGGCGTAAGCTGGAGGCAAAACGTGTAGAAAATTATCTCGCGTTTCAATCTATTCCAACCAGTTAGGCGGACAAAGAAAAATTATGTACAGCAATTAGATATGCACTATAGAAAATTGACCACGACGGGTGTGGTATAGATGCCACGTAACTGTTAGTCTCCAGTTCAGCTAATAAGATTTGTTGTATAACGGGTATTACGACGCAAGTGGCCAATAGGGCGAAAACAATTGTGAGCAAGACCGGTTCTCAGCTTGTTCCGTCTTGTGTCTTAGTAAACGTTTGAGATATCCTAAACGCCTAAATAAAATAACTTGTGTTCATTCCATTGTTTTACCTATCAACACAAGTTATATAGTGACATAATAAAAACTAATATAATCATTGATTCGAGTGCTGATTTGAGTTACAGATAATTCAAATCCGGAACTTAATCAAGACAAAAGAAATTTTAAAAACACTATTATATATTATCATAATGTATCTTAATGCATACCACTTTTTAGTGAATATAAAAAGCCTAGTCTAAACGTCTATTATATTTATAGATAATTACAAGCGGAATGCAGATTTTGTTCACATTTATAACCTTGAACCTTGCCATATTAACATACATTCGTGTACTACTGACATAAAAATACATTTGGAAGATAATATTTGAGCTATGCATGCAAGTATATAGGTTTATGGAGATATAACACGGAGGCGTTGAAACACATGCGCTAATTATCTTTAAGTTTCCATGTTTTACGTGTATTGCTCGGTTCTCCATTGTCCGTGATAAACCATATTCATTTGTTACTAGTTTAATTTGAATATGGATTTTGGGGTGAAGGCCGTAATCCGAGTCGTCCTTAAATGGAGAGCTACACAACATATGAGACACCACATCGTGCTGAGTTGGTATTATTTTAGACTAGAGAGATAGTTTTCGATTGTATTGGATTACGAGTAGATTCAAGCAGTCGACTATAGTTGAGAATAGAACCCTGAGCGAGCGGTTACTTTTACCTGAGTTACATAACTGCCAGGTGTAATTTATTATCGACTTCATTGCAAGCTTTCGTAATAAAACTGAGCTAGGACTCTTGTTCCCTTTGTTTGGCTATTTTATTCATAATTATATTTCTTAAATATTATATTGATTATTCGATCTTTCAATATTTATTGAAGAACTTAATTTGTCAATCACAGCCCTCTTTCTTCCCTATAACGTAACGGCTATGTTCATTTCATTACATTACTTATATAAGATTAAAAGAGGCGTTTCATAATGTTCTGTCACTAATATTTCGTACAAAGTTAAAACATGACATATTATTGTGATTAAAATTAATCGACCTCGTACTCACACTGACGGTTCTGAACTATCACAGAATATACATTTGTGCTATATATTTCCAAAAAGTGGAGTTTTGTTACATACAGAATCTTTAATGTGCGTCTTCTCAACTCGCACATCGCAGATATTTGTAAGTTATTGTTATCATTATAATTATACAAAATTAGCTACATGTAAATACTGTGTCTCACTAAAATAAATAAAAAACATTGAAAAATATTACCTCTTTAATGAACTTTCATAACGTTAACATCATATTCTGTGAAAGTTCCAACCAGCTATCTTTTACGATACAAAATGCAGTCCTTTAAAAGCAGAATAGTAAATAGGCTTTTTTATTGAAGAAGTATATGCCTATGCCTGTTTATTTTTGACCATATAATAGAATTTGTAATTGCCAATTAAAATATTCTGAAAAAAGGCGTACAGTGAAAGTCAGAAGCGTTACGAAAACATTTATTTTTATTTTTAGCTCCATCCATATTTGATAGACTAGCCGTTAAATCATTTTCTATACGAATAATTGATTCGATTGAACAGTTATGTAATAGCAAATTGTTTTAGGGTATCGTAACATTTGTAACAGAACCCTACTAAGATCATTTTGTTTCCGTTTATTCTCCGTTATACTGAATAATGTGACGCAATCACGATCGTACTAACAAAAACGTTTTTGGGATATATTTAAGGCTTAAATTAGGGAAAGAAAACGAAATACTGTATCAAGTGGAATGTACATACATACAATAAGTATCCGGATCTGAATATAAGAACAGTCTGGGTAAATACACATGACTGTTTGTATATTGTGTTGGTACAGAAATTTCAGGGCGAGTCAACATGCACTTGATCGGTTTTTATATTTAGTATACGAAAACTAATTAATGTCTGTGTTAATATACCTAAGTAGCTTATGTTGTAAAAACCAATGAGTAGTAGATATATTAACTGCAAAATGAAATTAAGTAACTACACTGCAAAACATAATGCGACCAAAAAATAATTATACTTTATATTTATAAGTAAATCCGTTAGCCTGTTCTTATTCATGTGGTTTTTACAGGGGAATTCCACGCTTTGGTGTTACATCACCAAATGCAACAAATAAAATATGATTCAAAAATCGACTTAGCTTACGCATTTTTCAAAGGTTTACTGAATCTGATCGCGTGAAACTAGCCATGTACGTAAAGATGTCATGATTCACATGTAACTTTGCTCATGCAGTCTGCTCTTATAGTAACCGAATTTAACAGTTCTCAAAAATTATGTAAAAATAATGTTACACAATATGATGATAGCCAGACAATATAATTATTTATGACTAGATTTTACCCGCGGCTTCGCATTGAAGCCCTTAGATAAATATCAAAGATCATTGCAGCAAGTAATAACTAAAATGATAAACTGTAACCTCACCTCAAAAAAAAAAATTTTTTTAGTATTGCTTAAGTGACAGAACCAAATAACTTGAAACATATAAACATTCAAAACATCTGAAGCTATAGGCAATAATATATTAATTTGAAGGCTTAGAAGTTGCTAGATTTTCAATTTTTTTGACAAATAATCATGTCTGTCATAAATGTTTTTTTTAATACAAAATATCCCATGTTCTTTTTAATACCTCTAAGAATATGTGTACAAAGTTTCATGATAATCGATCTAGTTTTGGCGTTAATTCGCAACAAACAAATTTACATTCACATTTATTATATCAGTAGGGAAGCAGGGATAATACATAGCTATAGGCATGAAGGAAAAATATTGTAACATGCAATATTACCAAATTCCCCCATGGCACTTTACAAAACACTGAAGTGGTATTAATGTGCATTTATTAAGATGAATAACGAAAGTTTTCAAATTTATCTTGATAAACATATCTTTAAACTTCAATAACAAAAGAGTTAAGAAATCACGATTTATCTATTTTGGATTCGAACACGTAAGAAAATATTATGTAATTTATATGTAATAAACTGTAGTTGATTATAACCTATATTATAAAGAAGATCTAAGATTTAAGGACAGTTAGTAATAAAGGATTAAACTGAAAAATCAAATTTGTTGTAAGGAAAAATATAAAGTAAGATATTTGCAGAAAAAATATTATTATCAATGCTTATGTAATTAAAATTTCATTGACGACATTGTTGAATACAGTTGCATTATCAAATTAGCGATAAATACATTTATATTTAATTTTTGATTATGGTCTGCTTTTAAAATATTTATTATCAAAAGAAAGAACAAATAAATGTAGAGCGATAAAATATATAGTATGGAAACAAGAGATTACTTGCAACATTGTTTATGGGTCACTAGTAGTGAACTTAGTTATTGGCAAAGTCACATTGCATTTGAGATTGCGTGTACACGATATTGTCCCGAATGGAAAGCTCATTATCAGTATTTTTCTTAATTATTGTTTTCGTGTCAATAATTCGACCGAGCGCCGATGATACCAACTTTATTATTATATACGAATAAAATTAAAATATCTCTAAGTATTGTAAAATAAAGTTCTTCGTCGGATCTGTCTGTCTGTTCATGATAAACTAAAAAAGTATCGGAGGGATTTTCTCACAGTTTTCAAAAACAAGAAGAGTGATTCCTGAGGAAGGTTTTGGTGCATAATAAGTTATGTTTTATTTGTAAATTGGGTGAGAAATTAAATTGTTAAATTCAGTATAGTAATTCAATCGTCGTTCAAAATAGATGTTTTTATTGTTAGTATTTGCAACTAGGTAAAGTCTGGGTGAATGTAAGAAGGATAAATAATATAATTAAATATAAACTCTATAACCCGAGCGAAGCTGGGCTAGGTCGCTAGTTATAGTACACATTAAGGTACTAGTGAATGTGTTTTTGCTGTCTAAATATGAAAGTTTCAATGTGAGTCATAACAAAGGTCAATTTCAATGTGAGTTCTTGTAAATCTATCTTGAATATACAAAGCGGCTATTAAATGGGTTTTGCGTTGAGTGAAAACCTTAAAATCCATTACACAACTATTTTTTGATATTCAAATACGAAAAATAAGTAAGTCTTGGTTTTATTTTAATTTATTTAAAATAAAAATTGTTGCAAATATACATTTTTATATTTCTAAAATATAATCGTAAATAAATTCTGTGTATTCTTAATTAAGATAAACATACATGAACAATTCACCAGCCAGTTTTATTTCTGTTGCAGGGTTAAAGACAAAGGACTCTGCGACTTTGAAATTTTGGAGACATTGTGAAATACACGACACGATTAAAGTACTATAAATAATCACGATCATGATTGTATTTCCTCGTCGGGCATCGAAAGCGGTATTAGCTGCGTATGATGGACATGCGGCGCTCGCACACACGACAACTTTCCCTTCTTTAATGGAAAAACAGCATTAAGCCGACCGCTATACGGTCAAACTTGTAAGGCACACGGCTACTGTTACGCTACAAGACAACCGAGATATTAATTTTTTCATTGTAATAGACCGCCATGTTACTGCGAAAATGTATCGGGTTTTGTATAAAAAAATATCAACTATACGGTGAACAAGTCAAACGCTAAATTGCTTAAACGGTGACTTGTAGTTTTCCTTTCAACGGACTAGGCTATTATTGACTTTATTGGCCGTGCCTTTTGTAATGAACTATTCAATCACGACTTCGTACGTATTAGCAGACTACTTGAAAAGCAGTTGCCACACAACACCGATCATGATCACGAAGTTACCAAGTAGTGATTTGTTTAAGCGTCTGGTACTCCATAATATTGGTAAGGTATGTCTGTTGTAGGTACAGTATAAAATTTTTAAACGAGGAAGACTATTTAAATATCAGTTTTAAATGTCGCAGAGCATATAGTGGCTTGACTGAGAGAACACAATTGCTATAAGTATTTCTGCATTATAGCAGAAGAGTGCCGCTGCTGTTAATTTATGAAGTGCTCAAAATTTTCCAACACTTTTTTCACCAATGGAAATCTAATTTAAGACGTGCATATAATGGTTATATAAAATTAAGGACTTGACGACAGAACTTATTCATACAGTCCAAATAAAGCATTGATACACCTTGATGGAAACTTAGACAAATAATGTAGCGTTCGATCATTAAGTTGTGACCGTCATTAGTGTCCTTAAAGGTCGAACGGTGTTGGCTTGAGGTCGTATGTTTATGTTGTATCTCATTTTAATACCAGTTTATTTGTAATGAAACTTTTTTATGTCCCAATCAATAGCTAATGTAAAGCAACCCACAGAGGTTGTCACAAAGAAAAAAATATGGATGTAATTTTACAAGATAATTTAAAATACCGTTTATCATACTGAGTAAATTATTTACTTAGATCACCTACCACCGACTCGCAAAAACTATATCCTTGAGCGAGGCTGTTAAATCTAATAGGCTTTAGAGTCGAATGGCTAACGAATGCGAACGTAAACATTCGATCGAACCACGTGACAAGACCAAGTATAATCTAGTGCCGTCGGTCCACCCGTATTCACTAGCAAAGTGCTTGGCTACTGTGCAAAGCAAAGTGAAAGTGAATAGTGCGCACGTACGGGCCGTAGTCCCAATAAGACGACACAGCCGTCCGCATACCTCGGCAATTACCACGAGGAAATCAGAACGGTTCCGCTCAGCTCCAGGCACCCTCCGCGGATAGTAAACACGATTTGCGGTTATATGTCTTAAGAGTGTCAATAGGTTAGCAGATGATTTTACGATCGATAAATTGTATGTATGTGTACTTAGGGAATTTACCTACGAGGGTTGACCGTCCAGCTTGACTCATTTCATGAGAGATAATACGTGAAGACTAACAATAATTCTTCTGTACGATTTGTCTAATTTGATTTATCTAGGATGGGCAAAGAAGTTTTAAGGGTGGGTATTGCCAAAGCTTGGGCTTCTCACAGTACACCC
>DWON01010728.1:0-10597 GCA_018251015.1 Phocides pigmalion okeechobee
AGAAAATTTTACTTATAATATTGTATATAATATATTATATTATTTATTATAGTATATTTTTGTTACACGTACGGTTTTGTTATAGTAGTAACAAATTAGGCCAATTTCCTACTGTAACTTAAAAAAAAATGTTCTTTGTATTTAGGTATCATAACAATCGTATATATAAAGCGATGTTAACGCTATATTTTTGGTTAAAAGGTAAAAAATAAATACGAATATTTTATTTTTTCGTGATTGACCTCAGATCCCTCACTTCTGTCCTATTTGAACTTAGTAACAGATATCAACGATCGTCAGGGTCCACTTAACATCAGTAGTATATAGTTATTAATTTACTACTTTCTTTATATAATTTGAATATGACAACATTATTTTAGGTGTCAGCCAGCTGTAAAGTTATTTTATCATCTGCGTTACCTCCAAGGTTGAAAACGCTCAGATGTGTAAAACCAGGGCATGTTTATACAAAAATGGTCAAAAACTATCCATAAAATTATTACGGATATTATAGTTATTACTATGACTGATACGCATATTATTTTGGTTAAATTCCAACCGACAATCTAATCGCTCGCACCAATCACGGTTGTGGCATGCTCGATATATGACCATAGATTATACTTTCACAGCGCCCGATATCGTTTTTTGCTACAGAAGCTATTTTAAATGCTGCCTTTTTTATTGTTGTTTCGCTTTTTCATTTCAGCTGTAAACGATAAATACATGACCAGGTAATAAACCATCATCAACCCATGACTGCCCCGTTGCACGACTTTGCCCTCAGAATTAGAAGTACTAGAGTATAGCCCATTACTCTGGTCTAGGGCTAAATATTAGACTTCTCAAAGTTAGTATTTTTTTCTTTGAGAAACGAGCATGTAAACCACCTGATTTTAAGTAGTCGCAGCCCATAGACATTCACGTACAACCACAAACATGACCAAAATCCTATCTGAGCTCGAAAGTAGATGCGATGCTACTCCTGAGGACTAAGATGATCGCCTCGCTTCAAAGTGTAGCCAGCAACCGCACCTCTCTAACCGAAACACAAATAATGCTTTACGGCGGATTATGAGAGCGGCGGCGGTACCTCCCCGGTCGAACCATAGTTCTCCTACCTGTAAATAATACACTTAATATAACACAAATATTAAATCCACACTGTTAAAGCAAATTATATATATTTTTTATAAATATCGTTGAAAAATCAGAAGTATGAGAAACCGGGATCTTAACCACTAGACCGTCACTGTCATGTAGTCTTAAGTAGACCCCAACAAAGACTAAAGCTGAGAAATCCCCTTTCATTATCTCTATAACATATTTTGTTATAGATTCGTGTGTTGAATTTGAATTGCATACAGACGAAGACGTGGCAAGCGGAAGCATTATATCTGTATATTGATCAAATTACCGCTAACAATACTGACCTTAGAGTAGTTAACGGAATTGATTTCAACTATAACATATGCGCATAAATTTCTAGAGCACTTATATGTACTAACATTTGCATAGACATTTTGATACACACTCACATTTCAGCGCCCTTTGATAGAATGCCGTTATTTTGAGTGGCTCTCAAAACATTGCTGAATATACGGTTCTTGTTTACTGGTATCCATAGACACAGGGATGTGTTATTATGTAAAAATATTTAAACACTCGTTCATCTGATATTTCTAATTTATTTTCATAGTTGAATTTAATTATTTGTTTTAACAATGAAGGAAGACATTGTAATTAACCTGCATACCCGAAAGTTCTTCATAAATTCCTCAAAGAATTGATAAAAACCTACACTTATCCAGCGCAATGGAGTTTTGCTACAATCATTCCCATTCCAAGAGGAAACTAGTGCCTAACAGGAGACAGTTATTGTATGTCGGTGACACATATCTCATGACACACCTCTGCTCAGTAGGAGTACCCTAGATGTTAGCCATGGTACGTGCTTGTTCATAATGACGTGTCGATCATACACCATTTATTACCGCCGACACCTAATCGAAAAACTTTGGATGACACCGCGCTAGCGTCAATCACTATTAGCTGTAGGTGCGTAGTTGCGTTAAAGTTATTTAGTTTAGGTCAAGTTATTATGATGTCACACATTTTTTTATGTGAGAAAAGTAGCAAACGAACATGCAAACCACCTGGTGTTAAGTAGTCGCAGCCCATAGATATCCACAAACAACACACAACTGAAATCCTATCTAAGTTCGAACGTAGCTACGTTGCTACTCCTGAGGACTAAGATGGTCGCCTCGATTTAAAGTGTAGCAAGCAACCGCACCTCTCCGACCGAAACACAAGTAATGCTTTACCGCGTATTATGAGGGTGGCGGTAGTACCTCCCCGGACGAACTGTCGTTCTCCCACACATAATCGCAGAAAATGAATAATAAAATATATCATGGCACCATGCTGTTTTTGCTACCCATATATTTCGTTACCTAAACTTAGTGAGGGCAAACGTCGGCATACGTGATAGCTAAGCAAAATCTCCTACCGCTCCAAAAATAGGTGAAAAATATTTAAGGAAAACAGCTTCAAACCATTCGATTCAGAACACAAAGAACCAAGTTGAGTGGTGCCAATTAGAGAAGGCAGAAGATCATGAACCTGAAAATCTAATCTAGAGAGCATGAATGGCTGATGGATGGATCTTTCCCTATAAAAAGGAATTTCGCGGATTTCATGACGCACTTGAGCCTTGGGAGATTAGAATCCTCTGTATATTATTCAGTTATATGTAATTACGTTGCATATGTATTGTATATTATTGTATTTCGTGTATTTCTTTTCTTTTTCACTACAGTACAATAATATGATATCCATAATAAACATGAATATAACAGAACTATCAATTCAATAGGCATCTGGTTTTAACACTACTTAAAACCAGATTTGGAAAGCTTCATTTGAACATTACATACATCAAATGCCTGACACAAGTATTAACGAAACTTGTTTACACAAATCTAAAGTGGTTTAATTACGAACCTGAAATTCTAGTTGAAGATATGAATTGTAAGCTCCTTTTACAAGTTAAAATTTCAAAATCCTTCAAAGTTCTGGCTATTAATTCCTTACTCTTGTAAATATGTTGCATCGAAAATTAACCTAAATACAAAAATACAAATACAAAATCTAAAAACAAAAAAAAAAACGCACTTACACTTTACAAAACATTACGTCCAAAAATAATCCAAATGATGTTAAATCTGCTTGTAATAACAAGAACATAATAAGATACGATTAATATTATAATACATAATTATTTTAAGTTAAGTCAAACAGCCATGAAATAAAATTTACGACGTCAGAAATAAGAAAATGATCTTAACTTAACAAGCATCGAATCCTAAGATAATAAAGAAAATTATGTGTTCGTAGGTAGCATGGACTGGAAAAGGTTAAATAAATTAATATCACATAAGAGAAAGTTTACTTAATTTGACACGTGTGCCGGCATTGTAGTCACTTCTAAACAAAGTATGGTAAGAATTTGAATAACTTCAAGTTAAATAACACACCGCGCCCAAATTATGTACGCGTTCAAACATAATCTTTCTTTCTTACTTTGAAAAATATGTATTATAGACAGCTCGGAATCGTTTGCATAAGACGCAGAATTTCTAAGCTCAATGTGACAACTATTATAAAAGAACGTAGTCATTCATGTTAATATGCGCTCAATTGTGACAAATCATAATCAGTCTATCATTAAGTTGGTGTTAAAACTATTTTGCAACAATCCGCCACCACAACGTATAATGGTATATATTTCAAAGCATGCACTGTGAAGGATAGGAAAAAGTGATGTGATTAAAAATATATATCATTACACATATTAGTACCAACACGTGTTTCGCCCCAGAACAGAACTTTACCAGGGTAAATTGACTCTACTATGGTTAATCGGTGAGTGATTTTTTTTTGTCGGACTGCCGGCCTTTTATAGTGGATCCAATTCTCCAAGAGTCATTACTAACGGTCGCCAGGTTACTAACGGTTTTACCACGTGAATGTGACCACATCATGTGATCACGTGACTAACAAGTGATTTTATTCGTATTACGAAAATGCGAACATGACTTGTTCGAGTATCAGCTAAAATATGACAATTTCCACCTGTCTTTAATGATAATAATTGATGATAATAAAGTATATTTATCACCTATAAAAATATGTTAAAACATTACACACTTTCTACACTCACAGCCCTACCGTGCCATACCGTTCTACCACTCGACCTACACATTACCCAAATTCAGAATAGAAATATTAATACATCATTAAGATATTAGCCTGGTGGCGAAGCGAACCCAGTACATATTAGGTGTACCTATATGATGAAAACATTTAGAATTCACTAAATGTAATAGCACTGTATGTAACACTATGAAGCTACGATTAATCTTTCATAAAAAATATATCGTCTAAAATTATCTACAACATAACAATACAATTTCACAGTACAGACAATGCATTTTATATTGCAGAGCTCATGAACTGAAAAGCCTTATACAACAGTACAATAATATAGACTCAGATATTCAATACAATTCAGATATACCTACAGATCGTAAAGTAGGTTTATCGTGGGATGGAATATTATTGGGACTTTCCGTCCATAAATAAGTATTCCGTGTCTTGTATAAAGTATTATTACTTCACTTCAACACTGCTACTAAACTAAACTCAATATTTAGATCTGCTAATAATCGCACCCGAAACCATAAACAATGCCGAGTCGGCATCGAATAGTAACATGCCCGATAATTCATTTTAATTTTCGAAATACAACACAAACTTTTAAGGGCCCTATCTACGTAACATTTATTATTACGTATCTAAGTATTAAGGGAATACATAATAGTAAGTTATCTATCCCTTAACCTTTATGTGTCCACTGCTGGACATAGGCCTCCGGTCCAAACAGGTTCTGTGCCCTCTGCATTCAGCGGTTTCCCGCTATCATCATGTCGTCGGTCCACCTGGTTGGGAGACGTCCTGTGCTCATTTGGTCTAAACGAGGTCGCCACTCGAGAAGCTTTCTTCCCCGTAATACATTACAAAAGTCTGTAAAGAGCGTGTTGTGCCACGCACATTGAAGAATTTCATAGTTAAGAGCAATTTAATCGAAATTACCTCATGTATTAAGATCTACATAACACATCATAATTAAATATTATTCCTTGAAAACCTTTTAAAGCTGTGCTATCACACAACGCATTGTGTAAAAATACATTTTTTCTAGATAATTTCATCCCATAATTGAAAACTGATTAGATTGGAGCTGAGGTGGTATAAATTACGATGAATTTTGTTTGCCAAATTTTACTACACGCATAAGTAAACGAAATATATAGGTATTTTCCAAAAAAAAACATAAGTTATTTCCTCACTCCCTGTTAGTATGTTACTTCGTGAAAACTTGCTCAAAGAGCAAACGGAGTATGCTATTTAACTTCCAATAAAGTAATATGGAGCTCAAAGTAGTATTTTATATTGCAATATTTAATGCACTCTTTTAAAATGAATTACAGTGTAGCAAATGCTTATTTTATAAAGAAATATGTTTATAGTTTATATTTATATGTTTTATACTTTTATGTGACGAATAGAAAACATACATACGACAGCCCATAGACAAGTGATAATCAAAATATTCCATCTAGATGATAACTGGCGTATTGCTTCCTGTCGCAGATCGATCACGAGCTCACGAGAACAAAGCTGGAAAGCCTATTTACGATAGTAGTTAGGTAAGCAGTATCACACTAATAGATTAATGACATATGTGAAGCTAGCTAAACTTTAGTTGTTGCTGTCATGCGAACCACACCGTAACAATGCAAAATCCTCGTGGATTGCTTCTATAAATTTTATATTGCACAAAACATGCATGCTACACTGAGCAATATTGAAATAGAATACATAAGCGCACGGTCATATATGTAGAATAGATACTATGGTGGTTAACAATGTACTGCGAGTTTTATATTGGTACAAGGATAGTCCAAATGTCTTATTATCTTAAGTAAAAATATAATTCATTTCTAACACTATTTGGTTATATAACGTAAAATTTCTTTAAGAAGCTCTAATCGCGTCCACGTTTCCATGGATTATAATATATAAAGATATAATATGTCATATATTGATCGTAATGGAGTGACATATTGTACACATAATATTTAATTGTTATAAAAATATTTGTATAAAATAAAAGCTACTGCATCGACGACTCCACAAATATTTATACTGTATACTACCATCTATATAAATAACAAAAAAATCCCTAACAATCACGTTTTTTCACAAACAAAATTTAAGTTTCTCTTTTATATTAATCCATCGCGTGGTGTATATACAAAAATACGTGACTAATGCAAAAATACTAACGTTTCGTCAAAACGCAATACAATAAATCTGTTTGTTAACCTTATTTTTAATGGAACAAAATTGTAACCAACGACATTTTCAATGCCCGTTCGGAAAAACAAATTTTATTAATTGTAAATAATGTGTAGGTATTAATTGGACAATGGTGTTATCTTGTTGGGTATTATCGTTAAAATACAGATACGGGACGAACGACTGTGTATCATACGAAAGGACCAAAGCTGATGCAAATACCGTAACAAATGAATATCATTTATTTTGGTTAATTCTCAACAGATCCGCATTTATACATATTCAGGGTTCCGTATCCAAATTTATAAAAATTAAAAAAGCATTTATTGTTATATCGTCCCATTTCTTTGGCCTCCGTCCTTCTCCGTCCCTAATCTCCGTCTGTCTGTCGGTATGTCACCTTATTCAAACCACCTGATGTTAAATCGACGCAGCCCATAGACATCCACGTCCAACCGCAAACACGACCGAAATCCTATCTGAGCGCGAACGTATCTACGTTCGCGCTCAGATAGGATTTTCAACGTATTTACGTTGCTACTACTGAGAACGAACCGAAACACAAGTAATGTCTTACGGCTGATTATGAGGGCGGCGGTAGTACCTCCCGGATCGAACGATATTTCTTCCACCTTTAAAATTTATAAGATACTCATACTTAAATGATACACATTTATTAGGGATTCGATTGGGGAAGTGCGGTTGCTGACTACATTTACAAGCGAACCGACTATGTCAATCCTCAGTAGTACCAACACACTTATTGCAACCTTAAATAAAACTACAGTTCTAATTGAGACAGTATATGATCCAAAGACCGCAGAACCTACTTAATATTAAGTGGCCTGCAAACTCGTTTGTACTCTTCTAATATAAAAAAGGTGTTCATTGAACATAGTTACAGAATCCGGTAGTGAAATTACGAAGAATAAAGTAAACGAAGGATTGAAAAGATCCGTTTACATACTAAAATTAATTCAGCTAGGCTTAGAATAAATAACATACTCTCAATGAGCAATTTAACATTGTTAGTACAAAATATCATTATTAAATATAACATCACGAAGTTAAACGGTTGCTAGTATGCATTATGTAAATTACCTTCTCGCTTCATCGCTAATGTTGTTTCATGTTAATATCAAAAACAACTAACCTATTTAAAGCTGAGAGGAGCATAATAAGATGTGACATATACGCCGTCATGCACAGCCTACTATACTAAATATATTTTAACAGTCTCCTGTTATATATTTAATATACTCTTGTTCCACCATCAACGATTAACTAATAGCGACATTTAAATATTAGTATTAATTAAATACCTTTAAGGCTTGCGTGGCTCTACGGCTATGGCTACTAGCGGTCTAAAACGGAGTTCCAAATTCGATTCCGGTCAAGCGGACATAAAGAATATGAATTTCTGTTATGGATATAGTTATTTGTATCTTAGTCGAAAAAATCCACAATACCGTAAATCTATTGGGATTTTGTGAGAAAAACGATAGTAAAACAAAGCATTATTATTTTATCTGAACGGAGTATATCATAGTGGGTGATAATAGCGCATTTAAATAAAATTTAAGTGGCATATAGTGCAAAAAGTGATTTCAATACAATACATTGCTTCGCAGATATATAAAACATAAAATATTACAAATAAAATAACCTAAGTAAAATCTAAGTAACGAGCCGCCTCGCGAATTTTGTACATCCATTCTACGATAAATCCATTCTCCGCTGGTGATCAAACCAGTACTTTCCAAGGAAAACTAGAACGTAGAAAATCTCGAGTCTAGTAGAGACTTGCTTTATAATAAATCCGATCAAAACGGTGAGAGCCGGTAAAGGAGTCTAAAAGGTGCATCTCATGGCTGTGTTGTGCTTCACTTTAATATGCTTCGTATTTTAGAATAAATGGAAATCCGCCTACTTTGACTTTGAAGGCACTACTGCAAAGCCTTTTCTGCCTCATAACAGCAGGGCTAAATACGATTTTGCTGGTTAAAGGATGTAGTAAAAGGGAGACACATTCATGTGGTGCTTTTTGTGGTTTCAGCATCGGCTCACTGTTACTGATTTACGATCAGAGTCGATCTGTGTTTCATTTTCAAATTTCAGTTTGATCACTGAAATGGCAGTGCAATTAATATGCTTTATGTGATCCTTTTCTAAGTAGAAAAATGCTGATACAGATTCTAATCAAACATACTTGATTTTTTAAGTTTCAGATAAAAAACCTTATTCAAATCAGTCAACCTATGTGAAAATTATAAGACTACAAATATTACTACACTTACAAATAAAATGATTGTAATCGCGATTGCCACAAACTTAAAATTTATAACACCCTACCTTTTACGTCAAAAATTAAGAATTCTCTATGTTTCGAATATTAAATGGCGTAAGATACATGCTGATTTAATCTTATCACAAAGTAGTTACATGTTCTATGTACACAAAAATCTACAAAATACAATCAAAGAATCTACGTCCACCTTCTTGTTGCAATTAATAACACCGTTGGTGCCGCGTGCTCGGTAATGAGTGTTATAAATAGGGCCTCTACACGCGCAAGATTTCAAATTAACTTTATCATTAATTACGTCGTATCGTGTACTTGAGCCTTTATTTCACGGTCAAAATTTATGTTCCTAAGAATATGCCTAAATATATTTAAATAAATGCAACACAGAAATTATGACCATATGAGAGATGTATATGTACCTAATATTAATAAATATCTGTTTATTGGGCATGAGCTCCCTGCAAAATAAATAACTGAAATTAATCTATAGATTATTTCATGTTTAACCTGACCATTACAATAGTAATTATGACAACCCTAACGGATAAATGTATCATTTCATCACGTAAAGTTACAGATTAATCGTTTAAAATAATTGTTTAATTATTTTAACATATTGTTTAATTGTTTCAAATATGAAATTATTCTACACTATTCAATTATACAGGTACCTAATGTGTAATTCGATATGCAAATTCATAATGTACGTACAACATTATGTATAGAAATAATGGCGTATTACAAATTGACTAATTCGATTTGGTAGACAATATTATTATTATTGTTTCGGAATAGTACTATAGACAAAAAAAATTCAAATGAAGAAAGACCAGAAAGATAAAAATCAAGGATGTAAAAACCTATGTATAAATAAAACTTAAAATTTTATAAAATAAAAATGTTGTATTTGAAGTTCCTCGTTTCTCTTATACGCTCTAAATCTAAAAACCTATTCGACATAAAAATTGTTTACTTACATCGGATACTTTGTTCTCGATTATTTTATATATTTTTTTTATTAATGAGAGATTTATTGTTAGGTGTATGTTTGTTGCCTATTGTAATTTTGCTACGAAAATAAAAATACGATGATTGTCCAGTTATCAATGTATCAAACTTTTTTCTGTTCTTTATTTTATAAGTTGTTACTGCGTTACAATAATCGGTTTAGCCATTCGACTTATCGCGGCAAATGTCACAACAGAAATAATACAACGAAAGTGGCTAAACGAACACAACTTTACACCCAAAAACACCTTGGTTTCCTTCTCAGTAATACAGCAATCCGTTTTCTAGGAAGCAATTACCGTTTGACCTTTACGATTCCATTAACCGCGAACCAAACGAATAGACTGGAACT
Source organism: Phocides pigmalion okeechobee (assembly GCA_018251015.1). NCBI lineage: Eukaryota > Metazoa > Arthropoda > Insecta > Lepidoptera > Hesperiidae > Phocides > Phocides pigmalion. The sequence continues at coordinate 10,092 of DWON01010728.1, forward strand.
ACTTGTAAGGGTGATAGCTGGTAAAAGGAATAAGCCACAAATAACAGCAATGACAAATGTTCCAAGAACTATTGTCTGTTCTCACAAAATTAAAAGCTCCAACGAGTTGTATAGATCGTAAACGATCGGCAAAATAAAGCAACGTCGGGCACGGTCAGGAATTAGATGAGTAATTATTACGAATGACTACGAATACGAAATTTTATGCGAACTTCTTGTTACAAGTGCGGAATACGGAATGACAAAAATCAAATAATTACAGTTTAAGTCTATAATATTGGACACTTAAGTAGATAATTATTATAACTAATAATTATTTTCTGTTCTTTTTTTACCCTGGCATAGGTAAATTCGAGCTACTTTTAAAGGATAACGGAAATTTTAAGAGCAATATCATTTTAAGAAAATTTTACATCTAATTTAATAATTCTTTTTTTTTATTGCAAAGAGTAAGAAACGGGCATGCAGGCCACCTGGTGTTAAGTGGTCACTGCAGCCCATGGACA
>DWON01010729.1:0-10596 GCA_018251015.1 Phocides pigmalion okeechobee
ACATTACCGTATCACAAAGTTTATGGTATCCACGTTTTTAGGGCTCTATTTTATTAACAGACATAAATGCAGAGTTAAAACCTTCATCATAACCGGTCATGAGAGAACAAAAACTGGAACAAATTATGTGTTTTGACAACACATATGTACGCAAATATAAATTTAATCATTAAAAATGTTTTTTAGAGATCAGGAAGGATGCCATCTACCACATTACTGTAAAATTTTGAGAATAATTATTTGTGTACATGTATCCTGATAATCGCCTAACATCACATGTAAGTCTGTGCCAGACAAATGAGTGTATTAATTAGTAAGTAAAGACAAGAGATATTTTCAAAAACGTCAGATTATATTTTGGTCTTTACTGCTTAACAAACGGACATACAAACAGAAAGAGCATATGATTGTGAAATTTCCGTTGGCGTGTAATATGGCATACAATTCGATACTAGTATATAATCTTATGTAACATAACGCGAGTAAACACGGAAACGTATGATAGCTGTTGAGCTTTCACAGAGCTTCGAGCAAACGTGCGTCGAGAATAGCACTTTCAAGTAACATGGTATAAGGCTGTAGCCCCACTGGCCGGGTGACGACAATCTTTTAGAGACAATTCCTATATTTTTATCCAGTTTAGTAGTCTAGTACTAGTGAGTTGCGACCCTAACGGCTAAGCCGTTTTTGGAACTTAGATTCTTACCCAGGACATATCTCTCAGATTGTAAATTAAATGGCACATTTATAGAAAAAATGTCTCCCATGTAGTTAGAAACTGGCCCATTTACAAAAGTTTAAACATATTTGTTTATACTGCTTAGGTTTTTAAAGTATATTTTATATAGCGTAAAAACAGTATAGCGTATTCTTAATTGACAAACAATTTAATATTTAAATCAGATTATAAAGTTATTAATATATGTATAATGATAAAAATTTTAAAATTAATTGTAATAAAAGTCTAATCTAAACAATCTTAAGGGAGTCCGTGTCCATGTGGCATGTTTCCAAGAACACTAGCTGCGTTCCCGCGTTGAATAGCAATCGCATACATTTAATATTTTTTCCAATATAAATATGATTTTTAATGAATACTACTGCGGAATTCATACACTTTATTATATACCAGTCGTAAGTAATCAGTAATATAGTGAAATATAAATCCGTTATTGGAACATTCAATCAATATTTGATTCTTATGTCTGTAAAATTCACAAAAGGCTAATATATAATAAATGATATTTATAATACATCATATATAATACATGAATTAACAAACATATTCAGATATATCCTATCAAATTCTATGTCGATGCTAGATTTAAATGCCGAGAGCTTTTTCCACCAGCATTTTTCTCCCGATCAACCTTATGGCATAAAACTCGATCAACCTTAGCCAACGGGGCGGTCATAGCTGATGATTTTTATTGTATCCCTGATGTTCATTAAGTGAATTTAAATACTTTATAATGAAATAAAATTTGAATTAAAATTACATGTTTTACAGATGTCTGATCAAAACCGTACCGACTCTGTCCAGTCTAAGGTCAGATGGTAGTGAGTTGACCTATGATATTTATTTATTTATTATCCTAAAATAATTCCATCATCAATGATGAAATTATTATTAACGTAATTTTATTGAACTCGTAAATGGAGCAAACAAAAGTTAACATCTCAACCACAACAACTTGAACGACTGAAACTGGTTTAAATTTACTTTTTCTTTATAAAAAACCAACCCAGTTTATCAAGATTTAAGTCTGATAGATAATTATGTACATTTTTAAAACTGACATACATAAAATAAATTGTATTAAACATTTTTGACGCCAATAAAACTCGTAATAGTTTAAAACCGGTATGTTTTAAGCTTTCTTTCGGTTTATTATATTATATAAATAAAATATTACATATTAAAAAGTTTAATGTATTCATATGTATATCTTTTAGCTTTTGTCCACGTGTCTGCTCGAATACCTTCATATTATAACATATTCTAACAAATCATACAACAATATTTTTAAATCAAAAAATCATATCAATACTCATTTTAAATTTTGTTAACTTAAACTTTCGATCCCTATTTTGTCTCCTTAGAGATGGGATTTCGAAAATTCCTTTATTTGTGATCACGTGCGCTCTATAAAAAAAGTATCGGCAAAATTTCAGCATTGTAAAATCAGCGGTTTTGGCTGGTGGTTGATCTGTGATTCGGTCAATCACCTTCCTCTTTAATATTTATAGATGTTGTATAGTAAACTTAATGTAAAACACTAAACCAATGTTGAATTACGTAACAGAATGTTTCCATATTATAGCATCACTTAAACAAATTAGCGCCATCTATGAATGGCACTTAGAATAATGTTTCCGGATTGCATGATTTGCATAACATGGCGTCTAATATCTGTTATATTGATGGCCCAAAGACAATATGCCCATTTCAGTTCCTATTGTACACACATGTTTCTTGTGGACTATAATGGTATTTTCCAATTAAAAATAAAAATTACATCAAAGTTAAATTACGTTTGGCTTTGGTACAACTGGGCAAAAATAGGGCATATTTTTTACTAAAACCTATAAAAAAATCTAATTTGTAAATAAATCATATATTTCAACAAAATACCATGAAACTACGTGTAACGTCATGTCTCAAATACCTTTTTTATATGTAGGAAGAGTAACAAACGAGCATGAAAACGTAGACACGTTGCTACTCCTGAGGACTAAGATGGTCGCCTCGCTTTACAGTGTAGCCGGCAACTGAACTTCTCCAACCGAAACGCAAGTAATGCTTTACGGCGGATTATGAAAGCGGCGGTTCTATGTTCCTACCATATACATATATATTATATGTACATATGTTCCGTGGTATTAAGTGACTCATACAAGTGAAATCGGATCGGATAATGTAAAAGAAACATTGTTAACCTGATTACCCATATTATAACAATAATAGCTATAATTTATCAACAAGATCATAAATGGCAATGGTTCCGACATCGATCTCTATTGTCATCCGATCGATCCGCCGACGCGTTGCACAACTGTTACATAATGTCTTTCATGCCTTGTTTTGTTACTAGTCAAGTGCAAAATGCGATAACGAGCAGGTGAACTTTCACAGGACATTTTCACTCTCTTTACATAAGACAGTCACGAAGTTAACATTTCATTTTGAAACACGTTTTAGTAAAACTTGCTCGCTTACTTTACACTGATTGGAACTGTATTTATTTTGTTCTCATATTTACTGCAACCACAATGATTTTTACTTCAAATGTTGAAATGATACTTATATATTTATTTTGATTTTTAAATGTTTACAACTAGTCATGAATGCTTCAAAAAACATAAAATTACTCACAAGACCATAACAATTAAGATAACTGTTGTACATTTGTTCGTAATAAGCAATAAAATTGGTAATGAAGCCAAAACACAGCCGTTAAACATCTTTGGATGTACTTTTCTTTTGTTATTCGTCTAATGATGTTACGCAATCTATCATGAGTTGTAATATTATGTAATAAGAATATATTTGAGTGAAATTGTTGTTTGTTATAGATGCGAGCCACGATATCACGAACAACGTCATTTAGCATTGTAATGTAATATTTGGAGCCGGCGCTGGGTCCGACAATGTACAATGAACTTATATTCCCAACTTATCTGTTTTAAGAATTAAAATGTTTCTTTCAAAGTTTCTCATAAGATTGTTACTTATTGTCTAGTTGTGTATGGTTATGCCAAGGCTGTGCGATGATCATTAAGATAACATTTTGCTAGCGTTGTACGTTCAGTTTTATGCGTGCGTAAATAACTCTGTAAATAATTATGTTTACATTAAATATTGTCTCGTTTGTTTCAGATTGCCCTAGCGGTAATTCTACATATTGCTCTAGTGTCGGGAAAGGCGTTAATACCACAAAATCAACAAGCACAACAATTGGAGCAGAAAGGGCAGACAAATGGAGCGGAAAAACGTGTAGGGTACGATTACCCAGCACCACCCGACGATGTTGTCAGTCCGTTCCAAGATGGCTTCAACCTTCATGGTGATCACGACGTGGTTGATGAGCATCACGTCCATGATCATGACGAACACGATCATGATCATGATCATGATCACGATCACGATCATCACGCCATCCACGAAGAGCATCACATCGAAGAACATCACGAAGAGCACCACGACCATCATGATCATCACGACCATCACGATCCTGGCTATTGGAAGAAAAAGCTGATTTGGAAACCGGGATGGAAGAAAATTTGGAAACCCGCAAAAAAACAAATATGGAAGCCATCCTGGAAGAAAATATGGAAACCTATTTGGGTCCCCACTAAAATCCCTGTTTGGAAAGAAATTAAGGTCCCTGATTGGAAAAAAATATATAAACCAGAATGGAAACCAATAAAAGTCCCTGCATGGAAAGAAGTTAAAGTTCCAGACTGGAAAAAAATTACAGTACCCGTATATAAAGACATCGTCGTACGAGGTTGGAAAGAAATACAAGTACCTGCTTGGAAAAAGATCTGGATACCAGAATGGGTTAAAGTCGGAGTGCCTGGAGAGAAATATTTAGGTAAAGATCATGACGGATGGGAATATACTTCACATGATCTTTGGAAAAAGAAACTCATTTGGAAGCCACTTTGGAAGAAATATTGGAAACCAGCTAAGAAACAAATTTGGATTCCTGATAAAAAGTTAGTTTGGAAGGACGAATGGAAACAAATTTGGAAGACAGAGAAGAAGCAAATTTGGGTAGATGACAAAAAATTAGTATGGAAAGAGGCCTGGCAACAAATTTGGAAGCCATCGAAGAAACTTATTTGGGTACCTGATAAAAAATTGGAATGGAAAGAGGCGTGGAAACAAATTTGGATTCCTGACTGGAAACAAATTTGGGTACCTGGTGTTAAGAAGATTTGGCGTCCAGTGTGGATATCAGAATGGTTCCCATCACCTGACCATCATGAGCACGTGCATGAATCTCACGGTTGGGATAGAAGCGATAGCAACGCAACTGCTAGCCAAAAATCAGAGGTGGTAAAACCAGCGCCTCAACAAACCCCTCAGCAGTCACAACAGACGTGGCAATTTCCAAAATAATTTATTTTAGCCGTAAGACAAAGTCGTCGAATTGTGTAAATATGAGTCAAAGAATGATATTATTAAATGAAAGATTTGAAAATCAGCAATGCCTTAAGAAGACAACACTTCAGCTCCCAGCCTGCTTAAGAAACAAACGCCTCCTGAGCGCACATAGGTAATAATAATTCCGTCACTAATTGTATTATAATGGTGTTAAAAAAATTACCTTTAAGAATTTGTACAAGTGTTTCATGTCGATCACACATCTCGTATGGAAAGAACTATAAAGGATTACATTTATACAATCGGCTTAGAACTTTTCAAAAAAGTATATAACTGAAATAAATCAGAAATAAAACAAGTGACTTGATACTAAATAATTGTACAAAACTTGCGAAGGTATTTTTTAACACTATATATTGGTGCATTGCGAGAACATTGAGTCAGTCATGCGATTGTTTCTTATAAAGGCTGCCGAGAACAACATCTTCCTGTAATATTATACAAGTGTTATGAGAGATTGCGCCAAAATCGTTATACGAGTAAGGTTACGTTATTAAAGACGAGCTTTAATTGATGAAGTTGTGAGGGACGAGGTTGGTTTGCATATGCAATGCGGCAATTTCGCTCACGTCAGAGCCTGAGAGGTCTCCTGGAGCCTAACAAAGAATTGTTAGCTGCCCGAAAATTGAATCCATGTAGCCTGTAATTTTTGCAGCGCTACTGAAAGTGACAGATGAACGAGTGACAGTTTTATTTCATGGAAATGATAGAGCAGTTTTATGTGCACGAAACGCTTGCAAAAGTACGGTTGCGAAATTAATTACCAAAGCTACGCTTGCTATATTTAAAACCAATCGGTGTATACTTCTATTATAAGTTAGAAGCGTGAAGTATCGTATGTTCTATTAACAGCCGTATTTACGATTTGCTAAAGTCATTGCTCATCAGAATGACCGCAAATAAGTAATTTCGGCTCAAAGGAATCTGTACCCACTGATACTGTATCTTGTTGTTTTGTGTATATTGTTATTATTATTTTAAGTTTCTATAGATATAGCGAAACCAATGAAATAAATATAAGTATTGTTTTGAAATTAATATGTTTTTTATCTTTTTCCCAAAATTTAATGCGAATAATCTCTGAAAATTATAACACAAAGTCGCCCGTTCAAAATTCATGGTATACATTCAAAGCGTATGTTGAGTACAAAATAAAGGATACTTTCTGTATCCATTGCTCAAACTAAGGCTATCTGCATTGTAGGTGTCAGGCATACACTCATAGAGAAATAAAATACTCATATTCCTATGATTTAGATCCTCGTTGCAGTCAAAATTAATATAGGAAAACCTCTTTTATTTTGTAACTAACTGCTACTCGTGATTTCGTTAACGTGGGCTTAAATTTTCGCATATTTGCAGATTTTCTAACAAAAAAAATTTACCATATACTCACACCTGTAACTTTAAATTGACGTAAGTTATACAATTATAACCAATCTCTTGATGAATGATTTCAAAATAATATAAATACAATTAATAATTACAATTTACTATTGTAAAATAAAAATGTAGTTACGAGGTTTAAGCATATTTTTTACCTCTAGGGCGATAAAAGATATTGTATCAACTGTGGAACAGTTATATATATTGAAAAATAAAAATCAATATAATATTTATATTTTGGGATGATAATAACATTACAATCTCGAATATATAATAGTAAATTAATAAAAGTTTAAATAGATGTTTTATTTAATAATTCATATCGAGTACGATCTTGTAACGAGGATCCTAACATTTTTTTTTCATTTTTCTGTTTAACTTATTTATGGACACACAAAACATACATATTGTCACATTAAATAAATTAAAATGAGTACAAGAGTTCAGTATTCAGTAGCTTTCTATACATTATAGGAAATATGGTCAAAATTTCAGAATCGAACCCGGAACCGTGTGTAACTGTACGATATAATGGTATAACTATTATTTTTAGGTTAAAAGAAATGGCCGGGCATAGACAACATTATATTTTTATTATTAAAAAACATGATCATGCATTACAAATTTCATAATAATTACGTAGGGAGTCTTCGACAAAGAAGTTACCATATAAAAGTATTAAAAAAGTTAAAATCTAAACACGAAAAATACACGCACAAAAATATGAATATGTGCCTTCGTCAATTATTTAATATAAAGTACATAATAATAAAAGTATAAAGTAGATAGAATTAGAATAAATTCCGTGTGGTATGATATGTAGTGCGACTGAAAGCCAGATCTTGGAACATCTACGCAAGCGAATACAAAAGTACCATCCATGTGTCGAGTTCTTTATGCAGAGAAAATGTACTTTTCGAAGGATATTCCTTGGCATCTCTTCTCCTCTTGCCCAGCACTGGGATTGTTATATAATATATTTTATAAAGACAGGGCTTGTTAACTACACGTGATTAGTTAATCGTTGAAATAACTAGACTTTTCCTTCTAAGAAGTTCAATTAAGTGATGTTTTAAGATTGTATTTAACTTGTATATTCCTATTATAGTTAAACAGTAGCTAATAACTAATGACGTACATATTTGTAGTATATCGGAATATTACTATTATCCCCTATTAATCTATACATGTTCGCTTCAAGTCTTAAATCTCTGCAAGATTATTATTTACTGCTTTAAAATTTTGATACAATATGGAAATAGATCACGTGCATTTTTCGCTATCGGTATAATTCATTTTCTTATCAACCAGATTGATCTACGGCAACATGGTTCGGCTGAATACAAATTACGTGTGTGTTAATCAGTTGTATGAGGTGTTTTTAGTTTATTTATTGATGAAAAGAAATAACAGAAAACTTAATATTAAACTAGCATTATGGAAACCACAGAGGTTTATATCTAACGCTATCCTGACTCAACATCGATATTACTTAAAAATATAATTTAAGTTAAATTTTATGTTATACGTAAACTGTTACATAATTAGATAGGCATGTTGTTAATTAAGCGATAAATGCTCAACTGGATGGTAAGAGAATTAGAAGAGTAAGAAACTGGGGCTAAGTAGACATCGATATCGCGCTACATAAAATGTCACACGGCTAAACTTTAGTAAATATGAAGGCTAAACGTTAGTAAATATAAAAAAAAGTATATTCAGCAGAAGCTGAGCAGCTGGCTGATGTAGCAAGGCTTGAGACAGCACTCGTTGACGAGGCCAGCGATACGCTTGGAACGCGCCGCGGCAGACAGCGCGTACGAATAGCGCCGAGCCAGCCAATCCCACATATCATTGCCGGACTCTGGAAATGAGAGAAATTGAATGAAAGCCCCGTTTATTATATAGTTATAAATGGAACACCTTAAATGTTGTTATATTAAAATCTTAGCATATGTGAGTAGATAATCCAAAGGGAGTCCGTGCCGAAGATTCGTATTTTAAGCATATTCTTCAATTTTTATGGATTTATGTGCATTGTAAATATAGTAGCTACCTTTAATAACGAAAGGAAGTATATTGAGAAAATCCGCCTGCTTAAAGATATTTATGAAATTCTTTAATGTACGTGAAGAGTACGATTTACAATGAGCACAAGTAGTAGATTAGAGCAATGAGACAAAATGTAAGAAAAAAACAAAACAGACATTTCATATCATGACACTTAAGAATCCATTGAGACCGTTTAAGTAAATCGGTCAATATTTTCTCACAGTGACTACAAAAAATAATAATCCAAATCGGTTCACGAAGTAAAAAAATAATCGGTCAAATATAAATAAAAACAATTCTCACATTCAAATTCAAATATTAAATATCTAAATATTATAAAATAAAGTCCCCCGTCGCGTCTGGCTGTGTGTTCATAATAAAACAAAAAGTAATGTACGAATTTTCTCCCAGTTTTCAACAATAGGTAAAGTGATTCCTGAGGAAGATTTTGGTGCATAATAAGTTATTTTTTTTTTGTAAATTGGATGAGAAATTAAATAGTTAAATTCAATATAGTAATTTAGTCGTCTTTGAAATAGATGTATCTGATTGTTAATTTTTGCAACTAGGTAATGATTGGATACATGTATGAAAGAAAAATAATGTAAGTAAATATAAAATCTATTGCCGGAGCCAAGCTAAGCTGGGTCGCTAGTTTCATTATAAAGTATTTGCATGCACTTAATTATATTAAAGATACAAATTAAAGTCAGCTCACGGGCTTTAAGCGGCTGTTGGGTATCGTTAACCGGGAGCAAAAGACAGCGACAAAACTCAAATTCGGACAAATTATAAAATTTCTTCCTTTTCAGCAGTCGTTTGAAAAAATAAACAACTTCAAAAAGAAATGTTGATATGGAGTCGCTCTACATATGATACGAATCCTTTTTATATGAGAAGCAAACGGGCAAACTACCTGATGTTAAGTCGTCGAAGCCCATAGACATCCACGTACAGCCAACAAATACGACTGAAATCCTATCTGAGCTCGAACGTCGTACATAAAGCTTCAAAATGTAGCCGGCAACCGCATCTCTCCAATCGAAACACAAGTAACGCTTTACAGCGGATTATGGGGGTGGCGGTGGTAACTGCCCGGTGGAACTATTGGTCTCCCACCTTTACGATATTTTAACCCATATCATAAATTCAACGTGCATTGTAGTACAGGTACAAATCGTCGAAATTTGCCATTGTAAGATTGCGATTGCAAATTCAGACGAATTTAATCCTCTTCTTTTTTAAACGGCAAGTAAAAATACAACATACATATTAATTTTTTTTTTCAGAAAAGTTGCAAACGAGCATGCAAACCACCTCATGTTAAGTAGTCGCAGCCCATAGACATCCACGTACAGCCACAAACTCGACTATAATCATATCTTAGTTCGAACGTAGATACGTTCCTAATCCTGAAGACTAAGGACCATCGAGTTATAGTTCTCCCACCTTCTAAACATATAATAAGTACATATTCCTATTCCATAAAAATATTCAAGAAAGACTATGAACTAAATATACATCAAAATAATGTACATCACACTCACAAAAGTGGGAGCACATTCGATACAAATTCAAGCAGAAATGATGATATAGACTCGCTCTTCATACGGTACGATATTGCAACCCTTATCATATTTTCAGCGTGCATTGTACCGTACAATGGCAAAATCAGGATTGAATTGCCATATTTTATGCAACGGCAGCGGAAGGCGACAAAAATTGTCCAAAAGATATTTTTCAATACGAAGTGTGATACTGTCCAACAATATGTACCTCATAAATGATATGTTCGCTTATACTGGTTGCCATTTCAATACAAAATAAGGTGCGAGGATCATAGTTTAACCGGGAGAGGTACTACTGCCACCCTCATAACCCGCCGTAAAGTATTACTTGTGTTTCGGAGAGATGTGGTTGCCGGTAGACTTTGAAGCGAGGCAACCATCTTAGTCCTCAGAAGTAGCAACGTATCTACGTTCGAC